>VMDO01006769.1:0-97108 GCA_007922755.1 Pedetes capensis
CCAAGCAAAGCAAAATCTTGGACAACCTCAATCTTTTCTCCATTTATTGTGAAGTTGCGTGCTGACCCAGTCGTAAGGATTTTTGTTTTATTGATGTTTAGTTGTAACCCATATTGAAGGCTATGATCTTTGATCTTCATCAGTAAATGTTTTAAATCCTCTTCATTTTCAGCAAGCAAAGTGGTGTCATCTGCATAACGCAGGTTGTTAATGAGTCTTCCTCCAATCTTGATGCCACGTTCTTCCTCATAAAGTCCAGCTTCTCAGATTATTTGCCCAGCGTATAAATTGAAGAGATAGGGTGAAAGTATACAGCCCTGACGCACACCCTTCTCAACTTTAAACCACTCAGTGTTTCCCTGTTCTATTCAAACAACTGCCTCCTGGTTCATGTACAGATTTCTCATGAGCACAATTAGGTGTTCTGGTATTCCCATTTTCCGAAGTGTTATCCATAATTTGGTATGATCCACACAATCAAATGCTTTTGCATAGTCAATAAAACATAGATAGACATCTTTTTGATATTCTCTGCTTTCAGCTAATATCCACCTGACATCAGCAATGATGTCCCTAGTTCCCCGCTCTCTTCTGAATCCCGCTTGATTTTCTGGTAATTCCCTGTCTATATACTGCTGCAGTCACTTCTGAATGATCTTTAGTAGAATTTTGCTGGTGTGCGATATTAATGATATTGTCCGATAGTTTGCACATTCAGTTTGCAAACAACAACAACTTAGGGACATAGGATAAAGTAAAGAACAATGTGAAAGGAAAATACATAGGCAAATCTAAATGAATATTGATTGCATAAATAAATGTTTGTATTTTTTATATGATAGTATTGCAATTGTTATAATAGGCTTATTATTATTATTATTATTATTATTATTATTATTATAACATGTTTATAATTATTACATTAAAGTGGATATAGGGCTGGGATTTAACTCAGTTGATAGAATGCTGCGCTGCAGTCTCGAAGGTCCCGAGTTCAATTCCCAGCACCGCAAAAATGGGAGAAGGATGTGGCAACCCATTCCCAAGGTAATCTCGAAACAGCCATTGAAAACCCTATGAAGGTCGCTATGAGTCGGATACCGACTCTATGGCACCTAACAACAACAACAACAAAGTGGATATAGACTGGGGTGATGGGATGTGCCTATAGTCCCAGCTACTCAGAAGACTGAGGCCGGAGGGTCTCTTGAGCTCAAGAGTTTGAGTATATGTGTACACACACACACACACACAACTGCCCACAAATAATTAAAACACATCATAACAATAGCACCTGGGTTAGGAGTCAATAATGGAACTACAGGACCTTTCACTTTTTGATAAATGGTAAAAGCACAGATTTATATTTTTTGTTTCTTCAGGGATGCTAAAAATAGTAAAGGACTGTATAAATAAAAAGATAGGTTGGAGGTGTTATGTAAGAGTATTGAATATTTTTTTAAAAGACAATAAAGATAAAAAAGGAAACGAAGAAAACAAATAAGATAAAAGAAAGGCAACCATAAGATGATAGACTTAAACCAAATGAATTATATATTTTAATTAAGAGAGGAAGATTATTAGAGTGGATTGTTGTTAGTGCTATCGAGTCAGATCTGACTCATAGTGACCCTCTGTACAACAGAATGAAGCACCACCTGACACTGTGCCATATGCATGATCTTTGTTTATGTTTGAGCCGTTCTTGCAGTCTCTGTTTCTTCTCATTTTGAGTCTTGCCACATCAGCAAATAGGGGTCCCTGGGGATTTATTCCATTCCCATCATTAAGGTCAACTCTACTTTGAAGAGACAACTGTTCCCAGGTGGTTTTTTGAATGTCGTCCAGCCTGGGGGGCTAATTTTCTGCCACTGTATTTGACAGTGCATCTCTGCTACTCATAGGGATTTCAATGGCTAGTTGTTTCAGGAGTAGGCTGCCGGCTCCTTCTCCCTAGTCTGTCTTAGTCTGGAAGCTCAGCTGAAACCTGTCCACCACAGGTGACCCTGCTGGAATCTGAAATACCAATGACCTAGGTTTCATCATCACAGCAACATGCAAGCCCCCACAGCATGACAACCTCAGACACGTGGGGTTCTGTCTCTCTGACTTACCTATTCTGGACATTTCCCATAGATGGAATCATGCAACATGTAACCTTTTACATCTGGCTGCTCTCACCTTGGATACTGCTTTGGAGAGTCAGGCACGTGTGCATAACATGCATCAATATTTCCTGCCTTTTCCATGCTGAGTAATCTTCTGCTGTCTGGATACACCTCCCTTTGTTTAACTGTTCCCCAGTGGATGAACCTTGGAGCTGTTGGCACCTCTTTGCTCTGGTGAATTGTGATGCTGTACCACATTCTTTCTGTACATTCATGTTTGGGCGTAAGCTTGCCAGAACTGGCTTCTGTTGATGTTTACTGAGAACTCTTCCTGGAGGAATTTCAGAAGCCCTTTATTTTCAGGGCTCCAGAATACATCATCCAAAGAAGGCAGAGAAGGAAACAGCATGGTCTGTGATGAATGAGGATCCTCAGTTAGGTCTCCCTTCCAGGAGGATTTTTGTGGAAAATCATTGAAAACCAGGGCTGGTGCTGCCATGTTGGATAAGGTGAGCAGGTGAGGCGCCTCTCCCCGGCTGGCCTCTGGGATGATGTTCAGTTATCCCCCATCCTGTTGGAGGGGCTGGTTGGGTGGCCCCAGCAGGGGGTGGAATGAGCGCAGTCTGCCCCTGGGGCTTCCAACAGCAAAGAGAGAGAGAGGTAGTGAGCGAACAGAATCTTTTAGGCCTTGATTGTAACAGGGGTGACAAGTGACAAGATGTAGGCTGGCCTGGCAGCTGACGCCTATAGCACCGTCCTCCACCCACAGCTTGTTGTATGCTGTATCATTACCTGCATGGCAGAGGAAAGGTGCATGCAGGGCCCTTGTCACTTGTCCAGGTGGTGGCAGGAAGTGGCACGTGGATGCTCAGCATCTGGTACCTAGGTATCTGAATCCTGCTTCACAGGCAGCTCTGTTCGGGGCACCCCAGCGTTTTCTCCCTGGGGGAGGGTGCTCAGCGAGCTGGAGCAGGTTCCTGGGTTTGATTCAATAGTAAAGAGCGCTGGCCTTGGACTTGCTCTCTAGCCTGTAAACTGGGTAAATGACTTGGGCTGTCAGAGCCTGGGTTTTCCCTGTCTGCATAAAGTGAGCAGATAGCGGTTGCTGTGGTGCAGCACGGCCATGGGACTCAAGTGAGCTCCTGTTTGCAAAGTGATTCTGTGAACTGTGGCAGCCCCGTGGATTTTCTCACACCTAGGACCCCTCCCCTGCCCCTTATTATCAAATTGGGTCTGTGTTCCAGGCCCCCAGGGCTCCGCTCCTGGCAAAGTGAACATATTCAATAAGTGTGCTGGGTGTTGATGGGTCAGGAGCACCCTGTGGGACCGAGACTAGCTAATGGTGCACCCACAAAGTGGTCCCAGACTGTCACGTGACCTCTGGGTGGCCACACCTTACTGATAAGGACACAAAGTCTCAGAGAGGGAAAGGAATGTGCGGGAAGACTCCCAGCTACCAAAGAGGAGAGCTGAGATTTGAGCCCTGGCCTACTGGACTTCACCTGTGTCCTTAAGTACTGTGTCCATGATCTTTGGTACTGCTAAAGGCAGCCTTTCATCACAGTAGATGGCACTGGGGAGGAAGCTTCTGTCCCTCACTGAGCAGGAACAATCCATTCCTTAGAATGGACAGGTGGAGGCGTCCTCCTTTCCACCCGTGGGCCTCTCTAGCATCTTTCAAAGAACCGGGTGTGGGTGTCAGGGAAGCAAGAAGATAGGGTGGTCCTGGGGGGGATCGCACACACAGCACTGTGGTCAGTAACCTGGCCAGTGTTTACACAACACTGTTTATTCATTCATACATGGGAGTCATTTTTTAGGGTCTCTGGGGGGAAATGGGAGGACTGTAGTGCGTGTTTCTTTCTTTTTTCTTTTTCTTTTTCTTTCTTTCATTTTTTTTTTTCCTGGTACTGGGTAGTGGGGCTGGGATTTAGCTCAGTGGGTAGAGCGCTGCGCTGCAGTCTCTGAGGACCCGAGTTCAATTCCCAGCACCACAAAAATGGGAGAAGGGCCTGGCAATCCACTCCCAAGGCAATCCCGAAGCACTCAGCCATTGAAAACCCTATGAGGGTCGCCATGAGTCGGATACCGACTCGACGGCACCTAACAACAACAACAACAACTGGGTAGTTGAACCCAGGGCCTCACGCATGCTTTTTGCAAACACTAAACCACTGAGCTGCACCCCTAGCCCATTTTTTACTTTGCACTTTTGAGACAGGGTCTCACCTAACTACACAGGCTACCTCTGGCCTTGAACTTGCCATCCACCTGCCTCTGCCTCACATGTCATTGGATTAAAGTCATGTGCCACAGCGCCCTGTCTCTAGTGTGTGTTTCTTGATGTTTGTGAGCCCTCTCTCTTCTTCTGCCAGCAGCACAGTGCCCTTCTGGAGGACCTGCAGCACCTGCTGGATGGTTGGGGCACTCTGGCAGTTGTCAGTATGAGTGGGGATCAGCCCTGCGCTTTGTGAGCCTCTTCTACCCTGGGTTGTAAAGGTGGTTCAGTATGACCCTGGACATACTGAGGGCCCTCCTCTCACCTCATGTGAGACCTGTCCGTCAGAGCTAGCAGCCAGGGCATACAGAGACTTCTTAACCTAAAAGGTCCAGCGGGACCTGCCTCTGGACTTCGCAGTTAGTAGAGGCAATAAATCCCTTGAAATAGCCAACCCAATTCAAATTGGGCTTCTCCCTGTGCATACTTGACAAGCAGTGGTCAGGCAGTTTATGATTTCATTGCAAAAGCAGCAACGAGCAGCCTGTGGTTTGCTATGATCCATATGTGTGCACACAGGCGCGTGCTTGTGGCTCATGCTAACAAGCTTGTTCTATGCCCAAGGAGACCTGGGTTTTCCTTCTGGCCTGGTCCTAGGTCATGGTATGGGTGTGGGCCTGCACCAATCTCCCCTCCTCTCTGGACCTCAGTCTTCTTGTCTGTGAAATGCATGCTTGGATCCACTGCCCCAAATTCCCTTGCACTCCGTTAGTGTCGTTGTTAGGTGCCATCAAGTCAGGTCCCACTCATAGTGACCCTATGTACAACAAATGAAACACTCCCTGACACTGTGCAGTGCCCTGTGTAGGGAAAAATTGGGAGGAAATTGGCAAAAACTCCCAAACTGGGAAAATGGCGTTTGAATATCTGGTTTGTAAGTTAGAAATCTAGGGAAAATGAAAGTAACTTGGTTGCACGTTTGTACAAAACCCTTCCTGACTGGACAAATGGACTGAAAGCTGATTGGCTCAGGCCATTCCGTGGGCGAAGTACATAAAGAGCTCCACTGTGGCAGCTCGACTTTTTTTGGCACAGCTCTTTTGGCACCGCCTTTTAGGCCCTTTTTGGCACCCTTTCTGTGCCTTCTTGCCGGTTCCTGCCCAGACCACCGATGAGGAAGCACCTCTCCCGCTGCTCTGCCCCGGACCTTTGGTGAGGAGAGAATGCTCTCCCGTTGCAATCCTCAACAAGGAAAAGAACCTGCTCTCCATCTGATCACCGATGAAGCAACAGCTGTCTCCTCGTGACCACTGAGACAACCAACACAGGTGTTTGCCCCTGGAAGGCAAAAGCGCCTGAGGCTTTTCCTTTCTCCCGTCTCCGCCGGGGTCCCGAAGGCCGCAGGAGTCTGTGCCCCTCTCCTGAGGGTCTCGAATGAATTGTGTTTAGTATCTGTGTGCGCTGTGGCGCAGCCCGTCCGAACCTCCAGGCCGGACCCGGAGGCGCGTGCCCCACATCCTGCACTAATGTCAGTGATTTTCTGTTAATCATAGGGTTTTGAGAGTGAGCTGCCAGGTCCTTCTCCCTTGCCTGCAGCACCTGGTGTTCCCAGGCGGTCTCCTGTCCAGGAACTAACCGGGCCTGAACCTGCTTAGCTTCCGAGATCTGATGAGATCAGACGCCAACACTCTACCAGCTTATGAATCTGTAGTGGCTGTAGAGGAGAGGGCAAGGGTCCAGGAAACCATGGCCTGTCCTTTTCTAGTCTCAGCTCTGCCTGTGTATGCAGGAGGAGGACCCATGGCCTGGTGGCTTGGGTAAGCGGGCGTGTGTCTGTAGGAGGCCCTGGCAGCCTGAGTGTGTGTACAGTGGCCTCCTGCAGGTGTGTAAAGCATTGTCATGATGAGCCTTGCAAGGCTGCTTCACAGATGGCTGTGGGGTGAAATGCTGAGGGCCGAGAAGGAGATGTGAAGAGGACCAGCCGGATCTGGTGAGCAGAGGTTGGCAGCGAGTCAGCCTCAGACACAGACACAGGGCTTGTAGCGCAGACCTTGGATGCTTACAGCCTGCAGGAGTGGTGGCCAAGGCCCCAAACTGAGCAGATGCAGAAGCCCAGCCTGGGCGCCTCTGCTTCTCTGATCCAGACCCGTCCCGCTGCTTCTGTTTCTCCAGAGAACCCTGACTAACACGTGCCCGTCTGGGCTTTGGTTTTACTTTCTGTTTGGGGTTCAGTGCCCTCAGTGGGCTGCCCTGGCCTCTCCACGGTGCCACCGGAACGTCATTCCCCAGTGCCCCATCGTCCAGTTTCTTGGCACCCTGCCTTCACTAATCACTGAGCTGTGACTTGGTCCCGACACCGCAGTCCTGATGTGGTGTTGTCACACAAGAGTGAGGCGCTCAGTGGCCATCAGAGGATGACAAAAGCAGCAAGCAGACTGCTACTTCAGCTGCCTTTTTTCTTGTCTTAGAAAATATGGAATGGATAGAAGTAAGTCAGTTTCATTAGAGATCTTGCTTATAAAAAATGCAGCTTCCCAGTGACTCATGGCTGTCTCCTGGGGACAGAGAACAGAGGTGTCCCTGCCCCTCCTTTAGGAGAGACAGGCAGGGGCTCCTATCCCAGCTCTGCCACTAAGGAGCCCTGGAGCCTTGGAAGTCACTTCACAGTCACCTGTCTGATAAAATAAGAATCACCGTGCTGCTCGGAAGTCATGTGGCAGAGGGCTGTGTAAAGCCACCAGTACCTTGTGGGCAGACATGCTCCTGGTAAATGTTAGCTATTGTCAACTACCCCACGTCTGTCAGCTTATTGTGCTGTGGGGGCTGTGTGTGGCTGTGATGCTGAAAGCTATGCCACTGGTATTTCAGATACCAGCAGGGCCACCTTTGGTGGACAGGTTTAAACTGAGCTTCCAGACTAAGACAGACTAGGGAGAAGGACCTGGCAGCCCACTTACAAAACAATTAGCCATTGGAAACCCTATGACTAGCAAAGAAGCACTATTAAAAATAGTTCTGGAAAATGAGCCCCTGGGTGGGAAGACATTCAAGAAACAACTAGGGAAAAGTTGCCTCCTCAAAGAAGAGTCCACCTTAGTGACAGGAATGGAGTAAAGCCTCTGGGACCTCCTTTTACAGACATGGCATGACCCAAAATGAGAAGAGACACAGTGATTGCAACAATGAGCTCAAACATAAAGAGATGCTATGCATGGCACAGTGTCTGGGAGTGTTTCATTCTGTTGAACATAGGGTCACTAGGAGTCGGACTGACTTGAAGGCACCTAACAACAACAACATTGTTAATTGAGGTATATAAATAGTATCGTTTACTAAACAACAATAATAAGAGGGCTTAAAGAAAGTTTTGAATGCAGTTCATGTAGGCCTTTGGAGATGGGGGTATTCTAGGCACAGCCAGCAGGGGTGGGGCCCTTTTGTGCGCTGGTGGTACCCTTACCTCTGAAACAACACGCTGCCTCAGGGCTTTCTTCACAAGGCCTTGTTCAGGAAGTAGAAAATCTGGCTGTTTCCTCAAGCACATGGCCTGCCATTTACTGAGGTTTCGTGGGGAGGCTGGGAGGGTAGCTCAGGGCCTGGGTGCTGGAGTTGGGTTCCCTGCTCTGCCTCTGGCTATGTGACTTGAGCTGCTAAAGCAGCCTCGCTGAACCTCGGGTTCTTCACCTATAAATGGGAATAAGGATAGTGCTTACAGCTCCTGAGCTGTACTGGGGATTGAGTTAATCATGTGGAACAGCTGGTGTGTGCTTGGGACATGGGAGGAGCTCAGTGCATGTCAGTTGACGCTACTGCCCCTCTTGGCTGATGTGATGGGCATCAGGGTTCCTCCCACCCCCCTCCTGCCCCATGTGGCGCCCTTGGGAGTGGAGGAGACACGGGCATAAATGGCAGTCACGCCCTGGGTGCCCAGCTCTGTGTGCAGGTGCTAAGAGGGGCACTGGGCTCTGCGTGGCCCGGGAGCTGGACTGCTCGCCCTGGAGTGTTGGGCCCACCCTTGCCAGCTGTGAAAAGGAAGTCGGAACCAGAAGTTACCCACGTGCTCCAGGGCAGGGGACTGGCTGGGCACCAGAGTGCTCAGGGCAGTGCGGGGCCTGCTCTGCACACCCGGTTTCTGTTGATCACGGTGTCCCCGGGCCCCTGAGGGAGTGGAGAGCTGGAGAAGGTGGGGCGGAAGGGAACCACCTGGGGGCAGGTGATGGGGGGTAGAGAAAGCAGCCGGTGTGCCCCAGGACATGCCTGGTGGGGAGGGCCTCCTCCCCGTTAGGCCTTGGAGCCTCAGTATCCCCCAGAGACTCAAGTGTTATGTGACTGGTCCCCACTGGTGGTGGAAGTGCCAGGCTGTGGAGCCGAGTTGGAGGAAGTGGGTCCCTGAGGGCCACGTCCTTGGAGGGGACCCTCATTCCTGGCCTCTCCAGGGTGCTGTGCCCCAGCCAGGCCTGAGGCAGTGGAGTGGAGTGAGCTTTTAAGAAAGATGCAGAGGCTGAATCAGGGCAGGTTCGGATCCCAGCACAGACAGGGGCCATATGTCCCAGGCCCAATACAGTTGTCATGGTGAAGCACAACCAGCAGCCCTTGGCCCTTTTCCTTCATCAGTCTCAGCCTTTGCGGGCTCATGGGGAAGGCTGCCACGTAAGACACAGGGCATGCAGTTAAATTTGACATTTTGGTATGTGTATGTCCCGCATACTGCACCCACACTAAACACCAGTTCACTCTGCCGCACCCCAGCCCCCGCAGGACCCCTGAAGCTTCCAGCAGCGCATCAGGTGCTCCGGGGCTCACCTGCGCTCAGCATGCAGCCACAGCCCAGCGAGGCCTGGGCTAACACCAGGGCGGGCCCATCTCCACCAGATGGGCAGGGAGAGAGGAGGAGCTCTGCCCCATGCTGACTGGCTCCTTTCCTCCCTCCCAGGTCTTCTGCCCTTTCCTGAGTCCACCCAGGTGCTGGTCAGTGAGCTGGTTTGTGCCCGGGCCCTGGAAGAACAGTGCAAGGTAGGTGAGCCACAGCTCTGGCGTTCAGGTGGCTCAAGGACACCAGCTCATGTCAATTCCTCCTCTGTCCTTTGGTGGTCTTTGCCAAGGCCCCCTCCATGGTGGGCAGAGCGGCAGAGGCTGCATTGCTTGGGCACTGGCTTCAGAGCCAAGAAGTGGGGCTGGACGGGCCCAAGTGATGCACAGATTTCAGGTGTCCAGTGTACTTTGGTACAGGTCTTGGTTTTACGCTGCTAACCAAAAGAAAGAGTGACATGGATAAACAAAAATTGCAGCTCAGGTATCCTGAATGAGGGCACCAACATGGTATCACTTGGGGCAAGGGCAAAAGAGGGTTGTTACAGGAAATTTTCACAAAACGTTGTTTGCAGAGGCAGATATTCTCTGGGCAGAAATCCTTACTTGCAAACCTACTCTGATGGGGGAATTAATTAGGGAGCGCCCAGCTGAGAGATGTTCGAGGTCAGTGGATGCCGACCTCAGTTGTTTATCCAAGCCTGCTGGAGCATTCTGTGGTGTGACCTTGGCAGGTGTGGTTCCAGTCCCCCCAAAGTCTCCTGGCTCCCCTTGAAAAAGCCTGAGACTCTCTTCCCTTCTTTCTCATCCTCTGCCACGTGCATGACCTTGAGCAGGCGGCTTGTCTTTCCTGAAGGTCGAGGGCCAATCTCTTGGGTTTGAGGGAGCTGAAATGGCTGACTTGTATAAAACACTGAGCTCCATGGTGCTGGTGCCTGGTTCCCCAGAGAGGAGCCAGGCTCTTGAGGGCGGGCAACTGGGCACTGGCAGAGCCAGACCTTGTCCCTGTCCCCCATGCTGAGATCCACCTTCTTAAAACTTCACATCAGATCCCAGAATGGCAACCCAGGAGGGTTCTCACACCTGCAGCCCAAGCACTGTTTGAAGAAGCTGAGACTTATCTGATGGTGAGACTAACATAGTCATTGAAGATAATTAGAAAATGCAGTTTTGTCCCAAAAAGAAAATAAAACTCACTTGTATTCTCCCCACCCAGAAGTCACCATGGCTGATGGGCTGTGGACTTTGGGGGAAAACTTAACCTAGAACTGAGGCCTCCTGACTGCTCTCAGCCACAGCCGGGCTTCCCACCCTCAGTGCCACTGATGTTCTGAGCCCATAGCTTGTTGTGGGCCTGACTTCTGCACTACGGGATCTTAGCAGCATCCTTGTTCCCTGCCCACCTAATGCCACCGGCCCCTCCCCAAGTCTGGACAATCAAAACGATCTCTAGATACTGCCAAGGGCCAAGGACCAAACCGGTCCTGGCTGAGCTTCACTGGATTTGGAGGTAGACATTCTGGGGTCAGCTGGACCTGGCTTTTTCAGCCCGGGTTAGGTGTGGACTCAGGTGAGGGAGCTACAGAGCTTGAGCCCCACAGTCCTCCTCTGAAATGGGGGCAGCAGCTGCCCAGCAGGCGGCCCTAGTGTGAGGACCAAAGCAGAAGTGACGGGGATTGGGGATTGATCCGTACGAAGGAGTTGCTGCCAACATCATCACCTGGGTACTGGTGGCTGCTTTGATGAGGCCTGAGATGGCACACAAAAATCCCAAACAAGTCAACAATAAAACCCCCATGCCTTTGAAGCTCCTTCACTCTTGAGTGCCGTGTGCAGCTTCTCTTCGGATGACAATAGAATTACGACAAAGAGCGTGGCTCTAGAGCCAGCCCGCCTGCTCTGCATCCCATCTCCGTCCCCAACTTGTGTAACCTCAGATAAGTGAATAATCATTTCAGTGCCTCAATTTCCCCATCTCTAAAATGAAGGCAATGGTAGTACCTGCCACTGGGGACTGTGAGAAATTAAGTGAATTCACCTAATAGTAGCTATGTTGATAAATGTTAATATCACGTGTGCCCAGTCCAGGGTGGGATGAGGAACATGTCAGAAACCACCAGCACAGGATCCTGCCTTTGAGAACCCCTGAGGAAGAGGTGGCCGGCAGACCAAGGAAGTGTGGTTGCCTCTACCTCTGCTCCTCTCTAGATCCCAGACACAGTTGCTGTTCATACTGCCCTCAAGCTTCTGAGGGACATCAGGCTGGCCTTGAGATCTAAAACACAAGAGTCTACTCCCTAGAGAAATTTCAGTTAAAAAAAAATCCATTGTGTCCAGGAGTTTGTTTAAAGTTCTTGGTTTTTTATTGGGGGAGATATACAGAAGGTGCCTGGAATGTATGCATCTTGGGATGAACACTGCCGTTTTGCAATTTTAACAATGTGTGTGTGTTTGTCCCACTGACTCCTGCCTCCCGTGTGCATTGTTTGGTAGTTGTCTATGGCGAGCGTGGAGACGCTTCCAACACCACAGCAGAAGCAGCAGGATGTGCTGCTGTGTGAGGCCTCCCAGACCTTCCCTGTGCATGTCTCCCACAGCACTGTGACTCTCAAACTTATCATGGATGCGTGTAATTGTTAAGGCGTGTTGGAGGTTCTGTTGCACACTCAAGCCTCCATTGTTGTTGTTCTCCCACAAGGTTCTTGAGTTTCAAATACTGCTTCCAAATGGTCTCCTGCTCTGTGAAAGACAACCAGGTTTCCCCCATTTTCTTTGGCTGTCCTGCCTCTCACATGGGGGCGCTAGTGTTCATTGGATGAACACCATCTTCTGAGTGAACGTCATACTACATATTGCTATCGTAATTCAAGTCAACTTTGAAAAGTAATCTATAGAGAACATTACTTAAAGTGTGTATACATTTTGTGGCATCCCTAGTAGGTAAATAAATGTGTACATAATTTACCATTTTGAATATGATTCACAAGTGTATTCACATTGTTGTGCAACCATTATCACCATCCATCTCTGGAACTTTTTCATCTTCCCAAATTGAAACTCTGTCCCCATTAAACACAACCCCCCCATTTATTTTCTGTCTCTATGAACTTGACTGTTTTAGGTATAAAATAAGTAGAATCATGAGATCAGAATCATGAGGATCGTATAAGTAGAATCATGAGATGTTTGTCCCTTGATGTCTGGCTTATTTGACTTAGCGTAAGGTTTTCAAGACTCATCCATGATACAGCATGCGTTATGATTTCTTTTCTTTACGGCTGCGTAATATTCCATGGTGTATATAGACCACCTTTTGTTTATCTGTTTATCTGGCGATGGACATTTGTGTTGCTTCTGCCTTTTGGATATTGTGAACTATGAGCACCGGTGTACAAGGATGTCTTTGAGTCCCTGCTTTTGATTCTTTTGCGTATATATGGAGAATTAGAATGGCAAGATCATTGGGCAACTCTGTGGGATCAGACAGTGAAGGGAATGGAAAAGCCCCCACAAGGACCTCTCCCTGTCTTGGGGTGGGTCCCTGCCTTCACACCTGGAGGCAGAGATTAGAGGTGGATAAATCTCTATTTCCCTATGTGTCTGTCAGCTTGTTGTGCTGTGGAGGCTTGCATGTTGCTGTGATGCTGTAAACTATGCCAGCAGTATTTCAGATATCAGCAGAGCCACCCATGGTGGACAGGTTTCAGCTGAGCTTCCAGATTAAGACAGACTAGGGAGAAGGACTCTGAAGCCTACTACCGAAACAATTAGCCATTGAAAACCCTATGAATAGCAGAGAAGCACTCTCAAATATAGTACTGGAAAATGAGTCCCTCCAGGTTGGAAGGCATTCAAAAGACAACTGGGGAAAAAACGCCTCCTCAAAGAAGGGTCAGCCTTAATGATGGGAATGGAGTAAGTCCCTGGGACCTGCTTTTGCTGATGTGGCATGACTCAAAATGAGAAGAAACACTGCAACAATGGGCTCAAACATAAAAAAAGATCATGTGCGTGGTGCAGTGTCGGGCAGCGGTTCATTCTGCTGTACATAGGGTCACCATGAGTCACACCTGACTCAGCGGCACCTAACATAATACATAACACAAATCTCTATTGTTTTTTGGAGGGGATGAGATTTCACACCTGAGCCTCTTTCACCTGGCTTCTCAATCACATATTTCAATGTCACCAGGGCAGTTTGGGACTCAAATGCCGTTTTTGGTGGTCTCTATTCCTTTCTAATATGTTTGAGATATTACTGGGTGGTATCATTTCTCTTGATAATGAAAACCCTTCTGTAGTTGGCACAAGGTGATTGGTGATGAATTCTCCCAGGCTTTGTTTATTTGTGATGTTTTTATTTGACTTTTACGTTTGAAAGATAGTTTCATTTGGTACGGAATTATGAGTTGGCAGGTTTTTTTTTCTTTAAATGTCATAAAGATGTCACTTCATTCTCTTCTGGTTCTAGTGAAAAATTGTCCATCATCCCTATCATTGTTTTTCCTGTAGATAATATGTTGTTTTTCTTTCTGGATGGGTGCTTTCAAGATTTTCTCTTGATATTTGGATTTCAAGAATTTGACTGCAATGTGCCTATATGTAGTTTTTGTTGTATTTATCTTATTTGGGGTTTGCTAAGTTCAGAGTTGGGAATTGTACATTGAAGTGTCTCACTAAATTTGGGAAGTTTTGGGCCATTATGTCTTTAATTTTTTTCCTTCCCATACTCTCTCTCCTTTTCTGGGATCCAAAAATCTGTGCATAGGAGACCATCTGCTGTTGTCTTACAGGTCTCTGATTCTCTTTTCGTATTTGAAAAATCTTTTGGCTAGACACAGTGGCTCATGCCTGTCATCCCAGCCACTCAGGAGGCAGAGGCAGGAGGAATGAGGGTTCGAGGCTAGCAGGTTTAAGGCCAGAGGCCACCTGCATAATTTAGTGAGATGCTGTCTCAAGATAAAATAATTTAAAAATGGGCTAGGGTGCAGCGGGCTGGGATTTAGCTCAGTGGGTAGAGTGCTGCGCTGCAGTCTCTGAGGCCCCGAGTTCAATTCCCAGCACCACAAAAATGGGAGAAGGGCCTGGCAATCCACTCCCAAGGCAATCCCGAAGCACTCCCAAGGCAATCCCGAAGCACTCAGCCATTGAAAACCCTATGAGGGTTGCTATGAGTTGGATACTGACTCCACGGCACCTAACAACAACAACAAGGGTGCAGCACTTGCAAAGTATGTGAGAGGCCCTGGATTCAACCTCTAATTACCACACACAAAAAAATCTTTTGTCTTTTCTTTAGATTAGCTATTTTCTATTGACTGGTCTTCAAATTCAGTAACTTTTCTGCCTCTAATCTGTGGTTATATCCATCTAGTGAGCTTTCCATTTCCGTTATTGTACTTCTCAGCTCTAGAACCTACCTTATATTTTTGAATCTAATAATTTAGAGCTAGGTCAACAATTTTAGAGCTAGGCTGAGCTCAGCTTTCAACAGCAAATGCAATCCACATGCGATTCTAATCTGTACCTGATTTTGAAGCCCTGTGAAACTGTTGAAAGTGTGTGGACTAGATTCGAGAATATATGGCATATTTGGTTTTAAAAAAATAGTCTATATATTTCTGCTGAGATTTTCCATCTGTTTGTTCATTGTGTGCATATTTAAGTCCCTGAACAGGTTTATAATAGTTGCCTTAAATTACTTGGCTAAAATAATTGTAACACCTGTGATCATATTTTATTAACTTATTCTTTTCTCCTCTCTCTCTCTCTCTCTCTCTCTCCCCCCTCCCTCCCTCCCTCTCTTTCCCTTTCTTTCCTTTTCTCTTCTCTCTCTCTCTCTCTCTCTCTCTCTCTCTCTCTCTTTCTTCTTCTTCTTGTTGTTGTTGAGAGGGTCTTCCTATGTAGCCCAGGCTGGCCTTGGACTTGAGATTCTTCTGTCCCTGCCTCCCAAGGGCTGGGATGACAGCAGTGTGCCACCACGCTGGGCTAACTGCTTTTATTCTTGGCAATGGATCACATTTTTCTGCTTCTTTGTATGTCTGGTGCCTTAGCATTCACTCCTAGCTGCCATCCGTGATGTCTTGTAGACATTCCAGATTCTGTTTTGTTTCTCTGAAAAGTGACTATTTTTTCCCAGCAGGTGTTAATTTGGATGCGTTCAAACTGCAAACCCTGCCTTCCTCACAGTGAGCGGGACCAGAGCTGAACAGTCTACTCAGTTCTTTCATCTTCTGGCTGTTGCTTTTCCCTCACTCCTTCGGTTTCTCCCACGACACATGTAGCTTTGCGGTCAGCCAGGCATTTGGGAGATGTCAGGGCTCATCCCAGCTTTCTTTCTGCTGGGATTTGCTCACTAACTTTCTGGGGGCTTTGCTCAACTCTGTCCTTCGGCCAGTCAAGCCAGGGAAGCTGCAGCTTTTTGTCACTCTGAGCTGCTTGAGTACTGGTGAGTGCCCTCGGGCAAAAAGCCCAAATAATGCAAATCCTACCCGTAAGATGCCTGCTCCTCTCATTTCTAACTCATATAGGAACCTGGGAAAACCTTTAAGCAGCTGCTATGTAAAATATGTTGTCCAGTTTTTATAATTACGTGGAGAAGGGTAAATTCAGCCACGGTCTCCCCCCTCTCTCTAGCATCGAGCAACAATCACATTGATGCCAACCTAAAACGATGGAACTTTTCACAAAAAAACCTAGTTTGGAGGTTTGCTTTCTCATGGGGTAAAATTGGTTGGAGTTGAATGTGGCCACAGCACCGCCCACCGCTCCCAAAGAGCTTCAATTTTCCAATTGGCTGCTGTCCCCACCTTTCCCTGTTTTTCTACTTCCAAGGCCAGTGTCTATTTCCTTGTAGAATCTTTAACAGGGTTTCTCAGACTTTGTTTCTAATCAAATCGTGTTTCAGAGTATTTTCTTGTACCCAAAACTAGCCTGTCCCAGTGGCTTTATTCTGTGATCTACTGGCCTCAGAGATGCGTTTTCTCCAGGCAATGATTTGCACTCTTGCATATTCCTTAATCTCTTCTTCCCCGTTCCTCCCTCCCTCCCTTCCATATTAACGAGTGTCTTCTGTATGCCCAGCACTATTCTAGAAGCTGGGGATATTGCAGTAAAGGAAACAGAAAAAAAAAAAATCCTTGCTTTCATGGAGCTGACATGCGAAGGCAGAATTGTGGCAGTGAACAATTCATATCATAGTGACAAGGCTATGGAGAAAAATAAGGCTGGATAAGAAGACAAGAACGGGCATGTGCAAACACTTCTACATCTTAGTCTCTCAGCCTCTTGTTCATTCCATGCTTGTTCATGTTTTTTAATCCAAGGTAGCAGAAAGTGCTCTGCATTGGATCTGTTGTAGCTTTAGCTACCTCTTAGCTATGTGGATTGGGGAAATCCCCCTGCTGCTATGCCTCAGTTTCCTCACTGGGGACACAGGAGTAAGAATAGTTACTACCTCTTCAGGGTCTTGAAAAGACTAAATGAAGCTGGGCGTGGTGGCACACGCCTATAATCCCAGCAACTCGGGAGACAGAGGCAGGAGGATCGCAAGTTTGAGACCAGAGGCAGTCTGCATAATTTAGTGAGACCCTGTCTCAAGAAAGTAAAATAAATGGGCTGGGGGTGCAGCTCAGTGGTCCAGCACTTGCAAAGCATGCAAGCTCGAGGCCCTGCGTTCAACCCTGAATACTGCCAAAAAGAAAAGAAAAAGAAAGGACTAAATGAGTCACTCCATGAAAAAGCATTTACCATAAAGTCTGGCATATAGCAAATATTCCATAAATATTAGCCACTAGACCATAAATAAAAATTACCCAGCACAATGCCTGACAGATTGTGAGCAATAAATAAATTATAGGATACTGACATCCACCTGATTGTTTTTCCCTTTGCCAGGCCAACAGTGTCGTGTCTCCCTTGTGGGAGCTAATGGAGAAGGGTGGTGGGAATCAATAATCCAGAAATTGCACATTGGCAGCGTCATTGCGAGCTTCCTGGGAAGAGTGCAGTGGGGAGCTGGGGCCGGAGGTGGCTGCTGCTGGAAGGATTCCACCTCAGTTGTGGCTGGTGTGGGGAGTAACAGTTCTTGAATGAGAAAACGCTGCAGCAGAACTCCAGGGCCTGGATCAGTGTGGCACACTCGGGAGAGTTCAGTCGGCGCTGGCGATGCCTCCAGACCTGTCAGTCCTCAGCTACTTCTGCCTAACGATGCTCTCCGTGTCTGTCCAATGTGTCTCTGCCAAAGGCTCCTCCTTCTCCCCCTGCCATTGCCGGGTGGCCATTGCTTGGCTGGGGCTCCCCTCCCTCCACCTCCTAATGGAGTCAGCTTCCTTATATCACTGTCACCTGCTGTGTCCCACATTCCCAGGTGCAGTCAGGGATGAAGGTGTCGGTGCTCTGCCAGTCTGGCTGGCTTGGATCTGACATCTGCTGGTGCCTGGCATGCTTGGCAGGGCTGCTTCGGTTTTGTTTCTGCAGTTCCTGGGTGGGGGGTCTTGTACGAAACGGACTGTTGAGGGGAGCCATCAGAAGGAGCGGCTCTGCAGGCCAGATGGCTTGTAGGTAGCAGGCATGGCAGACGTGTGACCAGCCCCACCCCTACTCCCTGAGAGGGAGGTGTTTACAAAGTGCCACCTGTGGGCCCTGACTCAGGCTGCCTCCCAGGTCCCACAAGTCCTGATTCTGAGAAAACAAGGGATTTGCTCTGTAACATGGGGCCACTGAAACATTGGCATTTTCCTTCCTTGCTGAAACCTTATGTTAGTTCTGAAAAGGTTGGGTTGTGAAAAACAGAGATCCAAATGTGGCTTAGGAGATGGACCCGGCAACCCACTCCCCAAAAAACAATCTGCCATTAAAAGCTCTATGAACAGCAGAGAAGCACTGACAATAGTGTTTCCCCTGTTGTATGTAGGGTTGCTAAGAGTCAGATACCGACTCGACGGCACCTAACAACAACAAACTAAGTAGAGGTTTATTTTTCTTTGTGTGACGGTCCAGAGGAAGGGAGCTGAGGGTTGGCAGGGCAGTTCTGCTCCACAATATCCCCAGAGACCCAGGCTCCCTCTAGCCTGTCACTTCCCCCTGCATGGCCTCCATTTTCCAAAGTTCCTTCTTGTTTAAGAGCACTGTTGCAGCTCCTGTCACAGTGGCTGCATTCCAGCCAAAAGGCAGGAGGAGAAAGGGCAAAGTCTGATAAACTCACTCCCTTGAAGGGCTCTTCCCAGAAGTGGCTCTTGTCTCTTCTACTCCCATTCCAATTGGCCAACACTTAGTCACATGGCCACTCCTAGCTGCAAGGGAAGCTGGAAAATACCGTCTTCATTCCTAACTGCCAGGTGCTCAGCTACTGAATCTGTGGGCTCCGTTATTAGTAGAGAAAGAAGGAAAGTGGCCACTGGGGGAGAATTAGCAGGTTGTTTGGAAGGAGCAATGATGGCAAGGAAAACATTGCTGAGTGGGATCAGAGGACATATGTTTGTACTCACACCTCCCTGGAACTTCCTGGGTCTTGATTTCTCCACCTCCAAAGTGGGGATGATGGCAGCTATCTCACAGTTTGTGAAGATGAAATGATATGGCACATATCATTGGAAGATACTGTCTAAGGTTCTCCACACATGTACCCTTGAGGACATGCTATGGAAGTTCATTTCTAATGCCGATAATGTGTGTGCCAAACCCATAGAGGCCCCTGTATGAAAATTATGCCCATATCTCCATGCCCTGCTTACCTGGATCTGGCAGCCTGGACTTCATGGCTTACCTGGCTGGTTGGCAACAGAACCATGTCTAAGGTGCCCAGGCCCCTCAGTGTATGCTGTCCTGTTGTGAAGTCCAGGAGTGGACCTGGAAGCAGTTCTAAAGTGCAGTGTGTACACAATTGGCACACCAGATTTTAAATGGGGTACTTAAAATTTCAAAAATGGTGATATGTTTATTTTAACATATTATTAAGAGGAAAGGACAATTTGACCATCAAACCTGGACATTATTGGTTAGGACAGGACTTTTTTAAAAAATGAAATTATTTGAAGAAAAATTAAGTAAATTATCCAAATTGTACTTGACTTTGGCAGAAATTCAGGTAAAAATTGCAGGCTTGGTTAACACCTGGAATTTCAGTGTGGTAAGGCCTTGTGTGGGGCTGGGGTTTAGCTCCATTGGTAGAGTGCTGCTCTGCACCCTCTGAGGCCCTGAGTTCAATCCCCAGCACCGCAAAAATGGGAGAAGGACCTGGCAACCCACTCCCAAAATGATCCCAAAACAGTCATTGAAAACCCTATGAGAGTCATTGTGAGCTGGACCTGACTTGATAGCACTTTAAAACAACAGCAACAACATCAAGGCCCCATGCAGAGGCCCTGTTAGCCCCTTTCTGGACTCCTGACCCATGCAAACTGTGGGCTAATACATTTGCGTGGTTTTAAGCCCCTAAGTTTGTGATGGTTTGCTATGTATTAAAAGAAAATTAGTATACATGTTTAGCAATTCAGACTGGAGGAATAACAGGCACTTGGGTAAGATTTTTTTTATTATTATTAGAAATTTTTAATGTACATCATAATGTGATTCATTTTGACTTGCTTTTCATTGTGACAATTTTCATATATGCAATTTGATAAACATTATTCATATAGGTTACCCCTTACCCTCCCCTATGCTTCCCCCCTCCCCCCTTCCCATCTAAGTTTCCCATCCAAGTCTTCTCTATCTTTTACTTAGTAGTATTTTTCTATATGTCCTTGAGTTCCAGTTCTGTTGGTAAGTTTCTTGAATCAGATCATTTCCTCATTTGTCACATGGTGACAGTGATACCCACTTGTCAGAGTGCTAGAGGAACAGTGAGGAAATCAATGCCAATTCTTTCCTAAAGTGAAGGAAATACTGACCTTAATAGCTATCACTTGGAACAGTGGCCTCCAATCTTTTTGGCACCAGGCACTGGTTTGGAAGAAGACAATTTTTCCATGGAATGGGAGCAGGGGTGCTGATCTGACAAGAGGTGGAGCTCAGGCAGTAATGTGAGCGATAGGGAGTGGCTATAAATACAGATGAAGTTTCGCTGGCTTTAACGCTGCTTAACCTCCTGGTGTGTGGCCTGGTTCCTAACAGGCCATGGACCGGTGCTGGGGGTTGGGCACCCCTGAGTTAGAGGATAAGGGCTGTAGGATCATCCCCACAAGGACAACTTCCTCACAGTTCCATGATGTCAATACAGATTTAGAGTTTAGAACTCAGCAGAACTTTGTTGATAGTCTCATCATATACTTTCTTGACTCTTCTATCTTTCCAACCAGCTCAAAAGGCTCTGAGGTTAGACACAGGCCTGATGAGACATTTGGACTTGGAAAATTCTGGACAACACACCATGTTTTTTAGGGAAATATCAGAGGCTATGCGCTTAGGTGTGGGGTCAGAAGCCAGGACAATTAGGTACAAAGCCTCCATTGTTTCCTGATGTGACCTTCTATTGGTGTCTGGGGGGAAAGTCCGCTGCCTAGAATTAGGCTGGGACAGCAACTCGTGGGATCTCAGATCAAAGGCTTTTCACAATACTTTGGAAATGATTTCTTAGAGCAAAAAGAAAAGGGTGCCCAGTGAGCGCAGTGTCTGAATGCAATTAATTGTGCTAAATATAGAAGTTTAATTGCTATTCTAAGGCAACTAAGAAATCACCTGAGTCATTTGTTATAAGAAATTCCCAGACCCCCAAGTCCCATATGCAAATAGCTGGTCTCAGTAGCTCTTACGTAGAGTCCCGCTGTATACCTTCTACTGAGATACCTTCTACTGAGCATCCACAGGTGATTACAGCACCAGCAAGGAGCGGAAGGCTGCAGGGGGCCCTCTTAGATGTTGACTGACCAGCTTGCTGGGGACATGAACCTGGCTCTGTAGTGTTTGCAGATTCCCACCAAGGAACATGGAGGTGGGAAAACGTGTGATATCTCCCCATCATGCTGAGTTTCTGCCCTCCAGGAAATACACGCAAATAACTTCAGGGGCAGAGGACGGGTATCCGATAGCACAATGATCAGGAAGTTGTAGGTTTTGAGTATGTATTATTTTTGTTTTTGATATAATTTATGTAAGTTTTTGTAATGTAACACTTGGTGGTGGCTCTGTTTACCAGCTTCTTCCTCAAATTCCTAAAAATGTACCAACAGGCTCTCTCAAGCCAGAACAAGTCAGCTCTAACACATCATCGAGCCGAGAGATGTTGATTTTGACTCTAAGACAGGGGCCTGACTCCTGGGGTTGAAGCCCAGGCGCATTAGTGCTAGAAATTCTCCAGGTGAGGCTAGTAGTTAGCAAGAGCCGAGAGCTGCTGCCCTAACCCCATGTACCTGATATGTAGTCGCTAGACCTGGTGTAAGGGCCTCGTCGGGAGCTTGTTGGAAGCACAAGATCAATGGTGAGGACTTGCATTTCAGAAAGACCCCCAGGTGTGCCCTGTGCACTGAAAGCTGAGGCAGCAGCAGTAAAGTCAGGGCACCTGGTGGAGCCCGAATGCTGGGATAGTGACCTGCTGGGACAAGCACAGGTGTGCGTTAAGATGCAATTCCTGAGCTCCCCACTGGAGGCCCCCACTCTGGAGGTCTGGGGCTGCAGGGTCCACCTTGGGTTGGGAGGACATCCAGGACTGGGCAGGGCTGGAGAGGTTTTATAGGACGGAAGGGAAATCTAAGCAGAAGGGACACTTTTAAGGCTGATCCTGGGTTAAGAGTGAGAATAAAAGGGGATGTGGCGGGTACAGAGTGACTGAGGGGGCTGCAGGGATTTCCTTTTAAAGAGCACCCTGTGCCTGGCTCATGGAGGGTGCTGGTGGTGGTTGTCATGTGTGCAGAGCTCCTTAGGGGTGGGGGATGCGTGTGCAGGCACTGGAATCCAAGGGCACTGGGTTGGTTTCCCACCCATCTCTCCCAGGCAGTTTCCTCTCCTCTGAGGCTCACTTTGCTTTTCTGTGAAATGAGGGTGAGGATTCCTTGCCTTACAGGATCGCCCTGAGGAAAATTGAAATGCTGTGTGTGGAGGGCCAGGTGTGGAGCAATCTCAGAGCGACAGATGCAGCTCTGTGCGTGTGTGTGTACACGCATGTGTGTGCAGTCATCACGGTGCTATGCAAGAAGCCTATCAGAACTTGACGCTGAGTTCAAGGGCAAGGTGGAATGCTGGGACAAGTGGAAAGAGGCCTTGGTGATTGGAAAGGTGGCCAACAAAGTAGCACTGCTTGGGGAGGATGTGATGAGAGGCCAAGACGAGGCTTGCAAAGGGCAGGAAGAAGACAAAAGCTCATTGTTCCACCGGGCAGGGTGGAAGAGTAGAGAGAGGTAGAAGGAAATACTGTGCTTCTATATCTGGAAGGAAAAAAATCACCAAATGAAGAGGCTGAATGTGGGCTTTTTTTCTTTCTTTCTTTCTTTTACTTTAGTCTTTTCAGCCAAGAGAAGTCACAAATAGCTGTCTGGATTGCTGTTCCGCTAGAAGGCTGGCTGACACCAGGCAATGCCATTAAAGATGAAGAAGGGCTGAAAGCATACAGGCCACAGGGGCCTCCTGGGCTCCTCAGTGAATCCGGCTGATATCATCAAGTGGCTTTTAGGCATCATGTTTTGGGAGAGGCACAGTGGAGCAGGTGTGGAGCAGTTTGCAGAGTGGCGTGTCTGGGAATAAAAGCCTCCAGTGAAGGGCCCCAGCCAAGGGGAGCTGGAGAAGGAGGCATTCTTGGGGGGCCTCCCATGAGGAGGTGGGAGGCCAGGAGCTCTGAGCATCTGCAAGGTGCAGGGCAATACGGGGAGGAGGTCCTGCCCCACTGGATTTGGGTGAAGGTGGCAGGAGCAGAGCAGGCTGATGGCAAGCCACCTGTGAGAGGTGGTAGAGGAGCACAGGCTTGTCCCACTTGTGTTGGGTCTCAACCCAGAGCCTCATCAGGACCGTACTGAGGGAGTGATTGCATTCGCAGTCACTGATGGAGTCAGACATTCAGGGATCATTACGTAGTTTGCAGGGTGCAGAACAAAATGACAATGTAAGGCCCTACGTCAAAACGCAGGACAAAAGCATCATTAAAGGCACTAAAACATAACACTTTTCTTTTTCATAGTGCTTTGTCCTTGGTATTCAGTGCCATTTGAAGTAAAGAGACATTAAATTAAACAGTGTTAATTCACATGAAATTTCCTGTTCATATTTCTATTTATCAAGCCATGCTCATTTAAAATGCAAAAATGTAAGAGCATTTAACTCATGTTGTTGTTAGGTGCCCTTGAGTCAGTATCTGACACATAGCCACCCAATGTACAACAGGTGAAACACTACTGTCAGTGCTTCCCTAGCCATAGAGTTTTCAATGGCTGATTGTTTTTTGAGAGTGAATTACAGGGTCCTTCTCCCAAGAACTCATATATGAATTTGTATTTTGTAGGCTGTACATGAAAATGTCTTCTGTGCTTATCAGGAGAGTGGAAACTCTTAGAAAACCAGCACCGTTGCTTTTCTGTCACTTCTGGAGATGCTCATGTTCTCCCCACCCTCTGCCTTGGGTGTGCTGATGATCAGAGCAGCAGGGAGAAGAAGGAAGGAGTGCTGGGCCTCCTCTTCTCTTGGCGCCCTTCCAGGGCTTCATTTCCATCAGTGAGGTTGGAGTCCCCACCCCGTTAGGATAGGGGAGGACACAGCTCCTTGTTTCTCAGGTCTCTTGTTTCTCAGGTCTCTCCCAGGTCTGTCCTAGGGAGGCACAACCCTAAGAAGCAGATATTAACATTATCCACATTTAAAGCTTATGTGAGGCCAGCTCCTGAATCCACACTCTGAACTGACAGTTCCTGTCTGATCAACTGGTGCTAGAATTCTTGGGATCTCAAGTATTCTTAACATTTGGCAAAACACACATCCACCCTACCAAAAAACCTAGACCCTGGTCTTAAACACACTGGAGCACAAAGGTGCTCAAAATGTTGGAAAATGTTCTTATAACTCTGTGTTAGGAGAGCCTCCTTGAAGAATCACAAAACCCCAAATAACAAAAGATCGCCAAACAAGTGTGTCTGCATAGAACTTCTTAAATTTCTATGGGAAAAAACACAAGAATCAACTTGGGAGAAAAATTGTAAATCCAAGAAATATTTGCACCCTAATTCAATATAAAGCATTCTCACAAACCTGCAAGGAAAAGGCAGACACCATGATAGAAAAGGGGCATGTGACAGGTGCTTCATAGAAAAGGAATTATAAATGGCCACTACACATAGGAAAGTCTGCAGCCGTAGCCTGTGGCATCCGATCCTGTCAGATCTCTGAAGCTAAGCAGGGTAGGGCCCGGTTAGTCCTTGGATAGGAGACTGCCTGGGAACACCAGGTGCTGTAGGCTTGGGAGACGGACCTGGCAACCCACTCTCAAAAATCAATCAGCCAGTGAAAACCCTATGAATAGCAGAGAAGCACTGACAATAGTGTTTCCCCTGTTGTACATAGGGTTACTAAGAGTCAGATACCAATTCGACAACACCTAACAACAACACATAGGAAAGATGTCTCATTTGACATAATATATATTTTACCTCAGTTTATGTGTGTGTGTGTGTGTGTGTGTGTGTGTGTGTGTGTGTGTGTGTGAGAGAGAGAGAGAGAGAGAGAGAGAGAGAGAGAGAATACATGAGGATGTATGGTAATATGTTAGTGAGGAGTGAGGATCTGGGTGAGAAGAGCATTATTTTTATTATTAATTATTAATATTATTATTATATCATCATCATTATTCTGGTGGGAGTGCTAGTCCATCTGCCTGGAATGCTTTTCCCCGGAAATCTGTGTGGATTCTCATCTCTGCGGGGCATGGCGACAACTGCATCCAAAAAGGTCCCCTTTCAGCCTGCTATTCTGCATCCCTCCCCAGCTTTATTTCCCCCAGCTCTCTTTTATCATCATGGGCCACTTGGTAGCCTCTGTGTGCCTTCCGCCCCACTCCCTTCCCCAGGCTGTGAGCTCCAGGGAGACAGGCATGTCCCCCAGCACCTGGAGGGACACTGGCATACTGAAGGTGCTCAATGACTATGTGACTGCGTGTGAAAGAGTGGAAAGAGATTGGTGCTGTTTTCCTGGAGGGTCATTTATCAGCATTATAAACTGAAAAATGCATGCCCTTTTACCCAGCGTGTCTACCTCAAGAAATTTACCCTGCAGAAAAGCACAGGGCAAATTGTACCTGGGTTTGTGTGTGTTTATGGACTCATGTGGAAATCACCCATAGGAAGGATTTGCTTGACTGAACTTGGGGCATTCATGCAGTGGCCCACTATCCAGATTTTAAGAGGAATGAGGCGGCAGGAGTTATGGCTGTGGACAGAGATAGAGGACAGATGCAGATAGGGGCAGGAGGTCCCCAATAAATGGAGCATGCTGATTCCAGAACCATGCACGCTATGTGCTGCATGCCTTTCCTGGGGAGGCGTGGAAGAGGTGTCTGTTCACCTCAAATAGAGAGGGTGCAGACAGACTAAGAAAGATTCCATCAAGTCCAGCTTGGCAAATGGATGGGTTGTTTATTGGGGCTACGTACAGGACAGGAGCAAGGATGTCCCATGGGCACCTGCACCACAGAGCAGTGCCCTCCTCAGTCACTTTTTTCTGTCTCTTATATGATTTGGCATTGAGAGAGTGGTGAATGGAGTCTCGGGGGAGGCTCTTGTCACAATCTGTTGGCCCTCACTGGCCTCTATGAGGCATGTTAATAGCCTCATCTGTTTATTTTGCTGCCATGACGGTGGACCAAGGTCTCCTGTAGATGATCACAGCCACTTTGCTCCAAGATGACGATGGTTGCATCAAGCCTGGAGGAAACAGCCACACTACAGTATGGAGTGACTCAATTTTTACAGAAGGGGAGCTTCTCCATGCCCTCGCTGTGCATGGGTGTAGGAAGAAGGCTGCACAGGCATCTAATCCACTACACAGGATTTGCCTCTGAGAGGATGCTGGGAAACTTTCACTTCACATTTCACTTCACACTTCACTTCACATTTGCTTGTGGATCACTCTCCAGCTTTTAATTATGAAATAATTAATTATAGACTCCCAAACATACATCTGCCAAACATGCATCATTTTTGTAATTAGAAAATGTAAATTGGATGAGGGCAAGTGTAGGGAATGGAAGGGGTGATGAGTCTATCCCAGAAGGACAGACATGGCACATCTGAAAGAAGAGGATGGTTCTGCCAGCTGTGCTGCGCCCTGGACATCACGATCATGCTTTCCCCTGTGGTTGCCACAGGACTGTGGCTGTTTGGAGGGAGACTTGCAGGGTCCTTGCTTGAGCACGCGAGGCTAGAGAGATCAGCAAGGACAGTGGTTAGGCCCCCTGATTCTTGGGGGCCCCAAACCCTCAGGAGAGGGAGTCTTTGTCTTTCTGCAACACACTGTGACTCTCTCACCTGCCTTGTGCTTCTTGGCACCACAGGGACCCAGCACTGCATCCCGAATGAACAGCCTCTGCCTGGGACAAGTGGTGGCTGATGACCGTGCTTGATGTCCTGGTGCCATCCTTTTAAAAAACATCCAAGTTGCACATGTGTGTAAAACCTCTTATGGTGGCATGGCTTTATGTGGGACATCTGATTTATGGGTTATCTATGTGCCAGATTATTAGAAATAGGATTTTCACAAGAAGGAGTAAAACTTGGATTCAGGGCTTTCTACGGAATGTGATCTGTGTGGACACAGTTCAGATACGGGGCTGAGCCCAGAGCAGAAGTGAGCTGTTCGTTCAGCAAATGTGGGTGATCTGTCTGCCCCAGCATGCTCCAGACTTTGAGAACAGAGCAGAGGACCAGAGAGAAAGAAGCCCCTGCCCTCCAGGAGCTTGCATTCTGGCAAGGCAGGGGTTGAAAACAGGTAAAATAAATTCCTCATTTCACAAACTCTGCAATGCAGCTCTCATTCTCCACTTTAGTATCTCTGAAAATGAGATACAGCCAGGCGGGTGAGGTGGTCTCCGCCTGTCATCCCAGCAATGCAGGAGGCTGAGGGAAGAGGGTCACAGGTTCACAGCCAGAGGCAGTCTGCACAACTTAGTGGGACCCTGTCTTGAAATAAATACTTTAAAAAGGGGGTAGGGTGCAGCCCAGTGGTAGAGCACTTGCCTAGCATGTGAGGGGCTCTGGGTTTAACCCCTAAGTACTGCAAAAAAACAAACAAACAAAAAAGGAGAAAACGAAAATAAAGAAAGGAAAGAAAAAAGAAAGAGAAAAAAGAAACTTGGATACATTTTACAGTTAACAGAAGTAGGTCTGCTTGCTCTAGGGGGAGGTGCAAGTCACGTGGTCCTCACTGTGGTCCTCCATCTACAAACATTTTCGCAGCTGCCCTGAGGCTGTCACTTTTTTTGTTGTTGCATTATGAGCACTGTTGAAGCTACAGGTGTCAAGTTCGGCTCCTATTTGAAGTGTCTTGCCACCCCACTAGCCTGAGCCACGTATGCAGGAGGGCAAGGGCCTAGATCCACGGGGCATTAGTCTGGCATTTGCCAGCAAGCATTCATCATTGGAGTTATAATTCTGGTTATAGGACCCGAGCAAGGAAAATGCAAGGATGGGTGTTCCTGTGTTGCGTTTGGTTATCGAGGTAAGCGCAGAGGGGCTCCTGCCATTAGCCCATCAGTGTTAAGGAAGGCAGGGGACATGGCCAGATCCCTGTAGAAAGACAGCTGAACCTTTGAAACAGTGAGAGGCTGGAGTGCCAGATTCATGCAATGGGTTCAGGACTCCTGTTAAGGCCTTGAATCACTTAATGGCAGCAAATTTTCACATTTACTGATACATGAAGTCATGGTGTGTAAGTGGCATCTTACACCCAGTGAAAATGGCACGTGACAGATGGCAACACGCTTTGGAGAAGCAAAACACACACACGGGGCAGTGCAGTTGTGAAAGTGCCACCGGAGGTGTTCGTGCTGTTCTGTGTGGTGATGTCATTGCTGTCGTACCGTTAAGGCCAAGGACTGTGTCATACTGAGGGCCTTGGTACGTGGATTGTGGCCCCACCAGCCGTGATCATTTTAGAGCCAGCTGATGCTAACTTTGAATATAAATGGACGTTCTTGAGAACATGGAGCAAGGCTTCACCTTGCTTGGGGAAGTTGGCGACAAAGGCATCTTAGGTGCACATTTTATGGAACTGACATATTCAGTCTCAGTATAGCTCACTTAAACATCACACCAAAGTTCATCTGCCATATGGCTTTCACATGGTATTGGGTTTAACATATTTAGTGTTTGCAACCCCCATGTTCTGTCAGCTTGTTGTGCCATGAGGGCTTGCGTGTTGCTGTGATGTTGAAAGCTATGCCACCAGTATTTCAGATACCAGCAGGGAAACCCATAGTGGACAGGTTTCAGCTGAGCTTCCAGACTAAGGCAGATTAGGGAGAAGGACCTGGCAGCCCACTCCTGAAACAATTAGCCATTCAAAACCCTATGAATAGCAGAGAAGCACTGTCAAATATTGTGCCAGAAAATGAGCCCCTCACATTGGAAGGCATGCAAGAAATAACTGGGAAAGAGTTGCCTCTTCAGAGAAGACTCAACCTTAATGATGGGAAAGGCAAAAAGCCCCTGGAACTTCCTTTTACTGATGTGGCATGAATCAAAATGAGAAGAAACATAGTGGCTGCAACTTTGGGCTCAACATGAAAAGATCATGTGCATGGCACAGTGTTGGATAGTGTTTTGTTCTGTTGTACATAGTGTCACTATGAGTTGGCTTTAACTCGGTGGCACTTGACAACAACAACAGTGTTTGTTAAGGTATTTCTTTACCTTAATGTATCTTATCTTATTTTTTTGGTCTATAATAACATTTTTGTCTTAGAATTTTACTTTTGACCATAATATTACAGGGGGTTAGCTGCCTGTAGACATGCCGTACAGATAATATTGTAGCCTTAACATTATTTGGTAACCTTTTCCCAGAGTTTACAAGAATGAGGCTGCCTGGCAGCTCATCAATTAGGCACGCCACAGCTTATTGATGTGATAGTTAGAGGGTTTGCTGTGGTAGATCATGTTTCAGCAAGCAGTTTTCTTTGTTGTTTTTATTGACCCTTGGACAAGTGTGGTCCAAAGTGGACTGCACTGCTCAGTTAGACTGCAAGGTTCTTACAGCAAATGACTGCTCCCAACACCTCCAGGTACAGACACAGCAGGTGGTCAATAAGTATTGCAAAGTGATTGACAGGTGAGTGAATAAGAGGTTTGAGAATCTCAACCAAAGAATAACGGGCTCTCCAAAGACTCTTGGGATCTCTTCCCCTTAGGGTGCTTGCTGACAGCCTGGAGAAAGGACTTGAGAATATGCCTGTTAAACAGGTAGGGGAGATGTTGGAAACAGCATTAGTTCCCTGAAGGACAGGATTAGAACTTGACAAGCCTGCAGCAGCCAAGAGACGTGACCCAATCAGCAGAGTGGGATGGACACGTGCTGCTTTACAAACCAAAGCAAGCATTTCTGTGTGGAGTGGGGAGGACATGGGCTCAAGCCCTGCCTCCCTCACTCCCACGCTGCGTGACCTCAGACAGTCATGCATGCTGAGCCTTAGTTTCTCACCTGCAAAACAAAGATAATATTTCCTATGGAGCCTTAGCTGTAAGGGTTGACTGAGTCATCATAGGTGAAGGGTCTAGCACAGTTCTAGACACAATAGATACTCAACAAATTATTGTCACTTAGTTTAAGTAATATCCCCAAGGCCCCAGAAAAGAACCACAAGAAAACTCAGGCAAAAGCTGTCGGGAGGCAGGATAAGGAAGTATGGATCAGACAAAAAGGCCCCATGGAAAGGTGGATGATGGCCATCCATGGTGTCTCTAACTGGAGTCAGCACGTTCTGGGAGCCAGCTCAGAACACTGTGGTGGAGCAGGTGGGGCCCCTCCCACTCCTGCTGGTGGCAGGCTGGTAGTGCCATTCCGGATCCAGCTTCTGTCCTGTGTTCCCAAATCCCAGACACTGGAAGGGGCCTCGGAGGTCTGGCCAATAGGACTAAAGATGTGGGCAATGACAGTTCCTGTGGAGGGGCAAGGAGGGAAAAAAACCACAGTAACTCAATTCTAGAAGCCAGTTTTTAAACCATTTTCCATGTCCATGCTGGCATGTGTTCAATTTTAGTCTCTCTCCCCTCAGAGGCAGAACGTCATAAGGTAGTCGTAGTCCCCACTTTACGACCTGCGGTTTTAGTTCCATATCACTGTGTGACCAGTGGCCACCCACTCGGCAGGATCCACCCGTGTAAAGTTAATGCTGCACAGTTTTGCTAGGGGCAGAGGTCTGGGCATGGCTCAAGTGGGTCCCCTGCTCAGTGTGTCACAGCTCTGCAGTCAGAGTGGCAACAAGACCCCGTGACGTTCTGGAGCTCAGGGTTCCCTTCTAAGTGCCCATAGCGGTTAGCAGAATTCAGTTCCTTGTGGTTCCAGGACTGAGGTGCCCACTCTCCTGATGGCAGTCAGCCAGCTGGTGTCACTCTCTGTCCCTAAAGGCCCCTGTGGTTCCCTGCCACATGGCAGCTCACACCTGCGAAGCTCACTCCAGTCTAGTAAGGACTTTTATGTAGCATACTGTAGTCAGGGGCTGGGATTTGGCTCAGTTGGTAAAGCGCCACTCTGCAGTCTCTGAGGTCCTGAGTTCGATTCCCAGCAGTACAAAAATGGGAGAAGGATGTGGCAATCCACTCCCAAGGCAATCCCAAAACAATCAGCCATTGAAAACCCTATGAGGGTCACTATGAGTTGGACATGACTCGAAGGCACCTAACAACAACAGTAACCGTAGTCAGAGAGTGACTGGGCCGGCACACTGTTGTGGAACTCCAAAAGGAATAAGAGAGATCTGAGGCTTTAGGAGGACTTATTGTACCAATACCTGACTCAGTGGAGTCACTCCCAGAGACTAAGCCCCCAACAAAAGGGCTCGGGTGTTTATGGGGTGTCTGAGGAAGGTGGGCTTACAGGAACTAGAAATAGCATCAAAAACAGACAAGGACAGGGACAGCACAGAAAGAGACATGTGTGGTCACAGAAAGGAGGAGATGATCAATTACCTACTACCAGGTTACATTCCTTTGAGTAGGGGTCAAGGAGATAGTCCTTATATTTGGTAGGCATGCTTATCATAGCCCTAGACAAACAGAACCTGTATATTTGTTTACGTGAGACCTAAATGATTTAGACAAGCATCACTGGTAACAGGTTAAGTAACTATTAACTGAATCTTGTTAGGTGCCGTCAAGCTGGTATCTGACTCATAGTGACCCTACATACAACAGGGGAAACACTACTGTCGGTGCTTCTCTGTTGTTCATAGGGTTTTTCAATGTGGATTGATTTTTGGGAGTGGGTTGCCAGTCCTTCTCCCAAACCTACAGCCCTGATGTTCCCAGGCGGTCTTCCATCTAAGTACTAACAGGGCCCGACCCTGCTTAGCTTCGGAGATCTGACGGGATCAGATGCCACAGGGCTATGGTTGTAGGCAACTGAATCTTAGGGTTCAAGTAATACAAGGAAAACAGAATGTCTAAGCACAAAGAAAAAAAAATAAAGAAAAAGGAGTTTCTTTGGGGTCCTGTTTTAACCGAGGGACACACTTGCCCTCATCTTTGCCATAATCTATGGGCTAGAAGCAAGTCCCAGTCCTGCCTTGTACTCAAGGGGAGGAGATTATGCAAAGGTATGACTTTGTAGAGGTCACCCTCAAATTTGGCCAACCGCACACGCTGTTTGCCATGCAAAGCCTCTTCATTTTTAATTTTTCAGTGTGTGTTTCCTACTTCACTCCAGGTTCCATCTACCTTCTGTGCTCACGGCCTGCCGCCCAGCCCCACCCTCACCATGGGCATGGTGGTGTGATTCATGCATTTAGACGTGTAAATATGCAACATAGTTCTAGTGCGAATGTGCTTTTAATGAATAGAAATGGCTCTGTGCTATAAATCTCATTCTGTTTCATTCTTGTTCGTTCAACATTAGGTTTTAAAATTTATTCAGGCTGTCATGTAGTTCTTCTTAGCAACTTGCTTTTTGCTTTTAAATAGACCTTTGACATCTTTTTTGTGTCAGTTCCTTTTCCTCTCTCTCTCTCTCTCTCTCCTCACTTTTTCCAGAACTTGGGGGTTGAACCCAGGACTTTGCCCATACTTTGCAAGTGCTCTACCATTGGGCTGCACCCCAGCCCATTTTTAATATTTTTATTTGGACACAGGATCTTGTTAAGTTACATAGGCTACCTTTGGCCTTGAACTTGCAATCCTCCTGCCTCTGCCTCCTGAGTCACCAGGAATATAACCAGTGGTCATTTCACATTTGAGGGATTCAATTCCTGTTTTCTGACACCTGGAAGGCATTTTGAGGGGCTTGGAGGGATGGTTGGGTTGAATGGGATGGAGGGTCTGTTGTAAGGGTTGGGTGCCCCAACTCCAGAATTGGAGGTCATTAGAGCTATGATCACCCCCTCTGTCTCTCTGGGGTCCATGAGGTCCCACTCCTGCCATCCCAGCTCTACATGTATGTTCCTCTGTTTGGCTCTGTTCCCCAGGGTATGGGGGTGATCATGGCCCAATCTAGTCATTTGAACCCAAGGCCCATCTGGGTCTAACCAATAGCAATCTATCTCCTCTAATCCTAGATTTAAATAACAGGCCCAACCTGATTGGACCCTGGCCAGCCAATGGATTTTTGGTTTAAGTCAGGTGCCCGGCTTTCATCCAATTAGAAGGAGCTGTGCACCGTCATGCGCCTTCACACGCTCAACCCCCTCTGTAATCAGCTCATAACTTCTCTCTGGCTGCCTCTGGCCAACTCACGCTCTGTTTGAGCTTGTAACCTGGCCGGTGTCAGTGCTTCTCACACTGTACCATTCACACAAGTCTCCTGGAGGCCTTGGCAGCTTGCTGACTCAGACCGCTGTAACATGCAGTCCTTGGCCTTAGTCCTAAAATATCGCAGGCTTTGCCAATTAGAGCCACGACAGTGACAAGGATGGTTAATACCGATTGCTTTACTAGGAACTAGGCCTCCCCAAAGTGCTAAGCCATGTTACTGTCCATCCCGTCTGGATAAGGCATTTGGATAGCTCATTTTGAAAGATGCTTCCAGCTAGGCGCAGTGGCTCACGCCTGTAATCCCAGCAGCTCAGGAGGTGGAGGCAGGAGGATCCCAAGTTTGAGACCAGAGGCAGTCTGCGTAACTTAGTGAGACCCTGTCTCAAAAACAAAGTTAAAAAAAAAAAAAAATGGGCTGATGGTGCAGCTCAGTGGTCCAGTATTTGCAAAGCATGCAAAAGTGAGGCCCTGGGTTCAACCCCCAGTACTCAAAAAAAAAAAAAAAAAAAAGAAAGAAAGAAAGAAAGATGCTTCCAGATAACACAACTTAGTGAGTGGTGGAGCTTGATTCCCATAGATCCGTTGGACTGCGGAGCTGGGTTCTCAACCACTTAAGGAGCTAGGGAAAGGGGCTGTAAAGCTTGCAGGAGGGTGAGAAGCCAGGCAGTAGAGGCCATGGGAATGGAAGTGGGGAGTGACTTTGGCCTGGGATTTGACACCAGGAACCAGCGCCTAGGACCCCTTTGAGGGCTTTATAACATGTGTCCACAAATAATAAACTCCATGATAGACCAGCTCATGTCAAAGTGTGACTACATTGTTAGGAAAATGTTAGCAGCTTTTAATCTTGAATCTGGAGGAAGTTCATTCACCACCAACAAATACTGGGTGCATAATGGCTCTCTTTTCTGTTGGCAGGCATTGTGGGGACAGTTCAGAAACATCACTGCTGATAGGGAGGTGACAAGATAGTTGAAGTGTTCAATATTAAGATGAAATTTAATGAAAGAATATTAATAATTTATCAAGCACCTGTCATAACAGGAAATACTGAGCACTTGCCACGTGCCAGGCAGTATTTTAAGCATGCGACCTGAACTAACCCTTTGGCTACACTGCAGCTGAGGGGTTGGTGCTGTTGTTCCCATTTTCAGACATGGGAGAGAAAGAGAGGCTCGGAGGGTGCTCCAGCTCACACAGGTGAGGGGAGCCAAGCAGGTGCTTTCTGGTTCTCTTGCTCACCCTCACAGCTCCTCCAGCTGGGCTCCCCAAGACAGTAAGGAATGGGGATGAATCACATGGTACCTGGTCCCCAGAAAGTGCCTTTTGGGTAGAGATGGGACTTGCTCATTGCTGCACACAAAGCAGTTGGCACTGAAAAGTGATTTGTAAATTTTTTCTTTTCTTTTTGTTTCTTTCCATCCTTCCTTCTTCTTGGCCCCCCTCTCTTTCTTTCTTTCTTTCTTTCTTTTTTTTTTTTTCTCTCTTTCTTTCTTTTTTTCTTTCTTTCTTTGTCTGTACTGGGGAGCTGAACCCCAGGCCTCATGCATACTTTGTAAGTACTCTACCACTGAGATGCACTACCCCCCAACTCATTTTTCTTTTAATCTTGAGACAGCTATGTAGGCTACCTCTGGCCTCAAACTCAAGATCCTCCTTTCTCCATTTCCTGAGTCACTGGGATTTCAGGTGTGCACCACCATGACCAGCTCTTAATTTCTTCCATTATTTAAAAAATATTTCCTTCTTTTTGAAGGAAAGAGGAGATACATAGCTAAACAGTCAAGAAGGACTTCTCAGAGGAGAAAGGACTTAGATTGTGGATACTGGACCAAGCTGGAAGGACAGAAGCAGAGGCCCAGGGTGTGGCTCATCTTGGCATTGCCCAGGAGCCTGGCCAACGAGCAGGAGTATTCTTAGAGGGTCATGGAGGACAGTGGCTTAAAACCGAATTGTCTCTCATCTTCCCCACTTGACCTGTGACCAATGAGGGAAGCACTGGGAAGACCCCTGTGGTCTGCGCAACCTTCCTACGTGTTCTTGGCTCTCTCCCACTGGTTGTGGGGTGTGTGTGCATATCTGTGTGTGCGTGCGTGCATTTTAGGGGTGGGCAGGGGCTGCACCAGGGCTTGGTGATCACAGAAGTGGGAATTACTCCAGCAATGATGGAAGAAGGGTATGAGATCCTCCCTGCTTTGGCCAGGAAGAAAAAGCCCAGCCAAAAAACTCGGAGTAGTGGAAGAGAAATCCATCCATCATCCTAATGCCATTCCTGACTGTGGAGACCTCTGCCCAACTTTGCAAACGTTTTGGTTAGAAAAGAGAATGGAGAGTGGCTCTCTTCCCCACCAGCTCTTGCCTGCTGTCCAGATGGACAAAACCTGCACCAAACCTGCCCCTGGTTCTGGCTGAGGAGATGGGCAGATTTCCTTGCTGGTCATCTGTGTGGCAGATGACCTGGCTTTGCTCGGAGGGCTTCCTTTCCGCTCCTGTCTGATCGCCCAGCCCAGGCTGATTACACATTCTCCTCATGAAGGCTGAGCGGCCTGTCTGTGCTGACCCAGGAGGAACTGGAGGACAGAGTCCTCCTGGGGTTGCACTACTGATTCTCGTGGTGACCTTGGGTGAGGAACTCAGTCTGTTCCCAAAGCTCTGTCCTTTCCCTCCTGGGAGATCGATGCAATGGATCTTCTGGATGTTAGGAGTCCTCAGGTCTTTTCCAATTTGTGTCAGAAACAGTGGCACCCAGATGCTTGGTTTCTATAATAGCTGTGCTTTTGGCATTTGGGGTTCCAGCATCTGGCTGTGCCATACGGATGCCACCTGTGCCCACTCTGATGCCTCTGGGGTGTGATTTTTCAACAGGAACAACTGTGACAACCCTAATGGTGCTGTGATTGATCAAGCATCTAAGGCCAGGTCCCTCTCTGGCCACCTTATTTTAATCCTTCTAAACACTCATCAGGCCTGGAATCTAGCTCAGTTGGTAGAATGCAGCTCTGTGCTCTCTGAGGTCCTGGGTTCGATCCCCAGCAACACCTTGCAGCCCACACTCCCAAAACAGTCCCCAACCAGCCATTGAAAACCTTATGAATAGCAGAGAAGCACTGACATAGTGCCAGGCATGGCACAGTGTCAGAGAGTGTTTTGTTCTGTTGTACATAGAGTTGCTATGAGTCAGAACTGACTCAAGGGCATCGAACAACAACAAACACTTGTCAGGAGAGAGGTAGCGGGGAGAGTCGTAGCCAGCAAGATCAGCTCTGAAGAGTGAGGTCAGACAGGGAGCCCTGTGAGTCCAGGCACGGCAGCCTCACCTCGTTTGATCCTCTCAGAAAGCTCGAGAACAGGGTGCTATTTGCAACCTTGATTTCTAGTTGGGAGACCAAAGCTCAGAGTTTAGATAACTCACTCAATGTCTTCTAGCTAATAAGAGGCAGAGTCCAGCCCATGTCCATTTATATCCCAAGCTCATGCTTTTGGCAATGGTGCTGCTCCGCCTGGCTCTGGCATCCCTTACCAGCCACTGTGATGAGCTTGCCTGCAGTGTTATTGAGAGGAATTAGCAAACTTCAGGCAGGATTAGGGAGATGGGGCCTGGAGGTAGGGAATCCCTGAGGCAAGGTAACCAGTTGGGTCACTTGCGTTTCCATGAGACCACCCATACTTCAAAGGAAATATAGAGTGACCTCATTACCAGGAGGCCTTGTCACCTCACCTGATTGATTAAGATCGAGATAGAAACTTCAGTACGGCCTTCCTCCCCTCCCCTTGTTGTTGTTGTTGTTAGGTGCCGTCAAGTAGGGTCCGACTCATAGTGACCCTATGCACAACAGAATGAAACACTCCCTGACACTATGCCATGCCCGGCACTATTGTCAGTGCTTCCCTGCTAGTCATAGGGTTTTCAATGGTGGATTGTTTTGGGAGTGGGTCGCCAGGTCCTTCTCCCTAGCCTGCAGCACCTGGTATTCCTAGGTGGTCTCCCATCTAAGGACTAACCAGGCTAACGCAGCTTAGCTTCTGAGATCAGGTGGGATTGGTTGCCAGGGTGCTATGACCGCAGACACCTTCTCCTTAAGAATTTGCAATCGAAGGCCTTGGGCAACCCGTTTTCACTGCAACCAGTCTGGACCCCCTTTATCTCTCTTGGCAAAGGCTTTTCTCTGTCCTTTTAACAAAATCTCCTTGTACTTTCGCTTGCCTTTGCTATCTACATGTTTATTCCTGAGTCCATGGACCCAGGAGCCTGACACCCAGCACCTGAGAAGAGACTCTGATCTCACTGTGGTTGGGTGTCCTGATCTCTCCAGGTGGACACTCCAGGGGAGCTGGCAGGAGAAACAGTAGGTGGATGGCTTTTGCTCAGCTTGGCCAGTGGGCTAAGTGTGACCCAAGAGGTCCCTCGGAAATCTGGCCACAAAAGGGGGCAATTGCTGGGCCCACATCGTTAGAGGGTGATAGGCAAGAGGAAAGGGTCTGAAGAGGCCTCAGTAGCCATGCACTTCCCAGACACCTGAGAGGTGAATAGGCCTTGATCTAGTGGTCAGCGCTTTCCTGACAGGGGGGAGCAGGGGACTAAAATCAGCCCTGTCTTTAGCCACAAAGGATGACAAGGACTTTGTGAGACTCACCCACCCCCAGCAAATGAGAAGGACTTTGTTTAGCAGAGCCTGCTCCCTTATCAGGACCCTAACTTTTCGAAAGTCCTCTTCTGGGCCCATTCCTTAGAAGTCATGGGGAGTCCATCAGCCCACTCCAGGCACAGCCCCCAGGAATGTTCCTTTCCTCCCCTGAGGGTCCAAACTCCACTGTGAGAGACACGTGGGCCCTGCTCTCCCGGCAGCAGTAGCCCTTTCCCCGGCCCTCTGTCACGTCTCAATGGTGGGCTAGCACTAATGTCTGTGTCAGGATCCTCCATCTTTAAAAACAGGAGAAGGACGTGGCAATCCACTCCCAAAGCAATCATGAAACAATCGGGCATTGAAAACCCTATGAGCATCGTTATAAGTCAGACGCAACTTGATGGCACCTAACAACAACAACAACAGCAACAACAAATTTTCTACTATCATTTGTGTCTCATATAAATTCCTTTCTACACGGAACACAAACGAACCAAGGTAACATCCACTGTACCAGGAAGGAAGCTGCTGCTGGTCCCCTGCAAGGCCTTCTGGACCCACTGACCCGCTCTCATGGTAACACCATGACTTGGTGAAGCTACAGGTGCACTGGAAGGCAGGAGAATTTCCTGGGCATGGCCCGGGTGCTGGGAGCATCACCTCCTGCATCTCCTCTTATCTTGACAACAGCAGAGTAAGGAGAGTCCTTCAAAGGGAGAGGCCTAGGGCCTAGCGAGGGGAAGCCACCTGCCCAAGGGACACCAGCAGCAAGCAATGGAACTAGATAGGCTTCACATCGCAGCCAGTCAGCCCCCTGCCCTCAATTCCTTCTCTACGATTCACTGCCGTGGCCCATCCTGGTGGGCTCATCGCTGTGTGTGGACCATGCTTGCAGCGTGGAGGGTATACATCCTCACCTTTCCAGGGTCACTCAGGAAGAGCAGAGACCACACCGTGGCAGGCCACAGCTCAACTCCATCCCATAGCTTTGCTGTTTGTTCCCATTTTCTTAAAGATCTAATTTAGATGCAGTAAAATTCACCCTTCTTAGTGTCCAATTCTAGAAGCTTTGACCAATGTGCTGTTGTATAACCACACTATGGCCAAGACACTGGGCATTTCCGCCATCCTCCAGGCTCCCCCAGCCTCCCCCTGCTGCCTCTTTCTGGTTGTCTTTGATCCTTCAGGCTGCTCTTACAAACACCTCAGACTGGGCAATTAGAAACTACAGGACTTGGTGGCTCCCAGTTCTGGAGGTGGGGCAGTCCAGGACCAAGGCCACTCAGGGTCTGGGGAAGGGCTGCCCTGCTCCACAGACATGGCCTGTTTGCTACGTCCTCACAAGGAGGATGGGATCAGCAAGCTGCCTTGAGTCTCTTCCATAAGGGCACAGCCCTCATGATCTAATCACCTCCTAGCCCCACCTCTTAATTCTATTGCATTGTGGACTGGGTGTCAACATATGAATTTGGCGGGGGGGGACACACATTCAGATCACAGCATTGTCAATCCCCGCCCCCAACTCAGCTCTCAGCATCTACGGGAACATCTTCTGTCCCTACAGGAGTGCTTTTGTGAGAAGCCTCATTCACTTGGTGTGACGCAGTGAGATTCACCCAAGTCCCTACGTGTACCTCCGAGCGGCTGCCTTCCCTCAGCTGGGGCTGTGCTCTCAGTCACCCTCCCCGCCTGCCCTGAGAGCACTGGAGTCTAAGACCCCTGGCAGAATGACTGAAGGCAGCATGGCTGGTTTAAGTCCCAGCCCGGACTGATGGTAACTGTGTGACCTTGAGCCCCATCTGACTGCACCTCTCCATGCTTCAGTGTCGCTATCTATAAAAGAGGTGACAACATCCCCGCCTGAAGGGAACATTAGTGAGGATTCAAGAAACAAATGCACGGTACGGCCTTTACATGGCACCTGGTGCCTAACGGTGCTTCATTGATATCAACTATCACCGTGTCCAAGGTCAAGAGTGGCCGAGCCAGGGCTCAGTAGAACCATCTGCATGCAGGTAGCCGGGGCTGGCCTGGCTGGATGGCTCTGGCCCCTTCATACATCACGTAGGGCCCTGCCTTGCAGCAACATTAACACACTTGGATGCATCTTGGTACTGTGATGGATAAAAGGGATTGGCACCAGCAGTGATATTCATTATAGCTTGGTGGCCATCTATGTAGAAGCCCTGGCTCCAAGTCACTGGCAGCTTGCTGAAAAAAATCTGAGAAAATCTTGGGGTTTACATCTCTGCCCTTCCTGCACATCTTAGCCTTTGTTAATTACCTCCCCAAAGACTTTTCAAAAGAAGAAATGGCAAGTGGTCTGGCTTTTCCAAACCGCTGGTCATTTCTAATACGACTGGTTTGCATTTTGCGGTGGATGCAATTCCACGGAGGGTTAATGTGAGCCTGGGGGTGGGGTTGGAAGAAACTCTTAGAGAATTCTCCAGAAGAGAAGCAAAGTTGGGGGTGGCTTTCAGAAGGAAAAAGCCTAGGTGTTGGGAGTTCCTAACAGCAGGGCTGCCTGAGGACAGCACGTGGGCTAGCTGCCATTGAGGGTCTGAGAAGAGCTGCTAATTGAGGCCCCTAATTGAGGTAGCTGGATTCTGCCAGTTCACAGCGTGCCAGCGACTGGCATCATCTCCCCAGACCACCACATCCCCCTCTGCAAGCGAGGAGGGCAGGGCTGGCTTTAGCAGGTAATTTTACAACCCCAAGAACCAGGACTCAGGAAGGTTGGGTAACTTGCTCAGGCCACCGTGCCAAGAAGCCCTGGACATAAGCCACCGTCTCTGCCCCCTGCTCTTCCTGTTTTGGCTCGGGTTGGGCCTGTGATGGGATTTGAAGCGATTGGGGAAAATGTAAGAGGTTCTTCCCTGCCTGGCCTTCAGCAGGATGGCCTGAAAGTTCCTTGAGTATGGGGTCCCCGTGAAGTGCGTGGGGTGTCACTCATCTTCCGGTGTCCCCCAGTGCCCAGAACTAGATATCTGCTCTCAGGCAAATGGCCTCTCATCTCTGTGTCCCTTCAATGTACACATCTGTAAAATGGACATTTCATGAGCTGGGTGTGGGGGACACGTGTTGAAAGAATCCTCTTTCCTTGAACATAGAATTAAGCATCAACCAGTGTGTTGGCAGCATTGAAATCATTAGAAACCTGGATAAAAACGGTCTCTGGGAGTGGTGTAGGTGACAATATCGGAAGAGGACGAGGAAATGTAAGCAATTTTTTGAAGGTGTTTATATGTAAACAGGAATAGAGAGATGGGATGATGGAAGGGGGGGTGGTGTTCTGTTTTCCCTTTTTTTTTTTTTTTTTTTTTTCAGTGCTGGGGTCCAACCCAGGGCCTTTCAGGCCTTTCACATGCAAGGCAAAAACTCCACCACTGAGCTACAAACCCAGCCCTTCAGGTTTTCCTTCCTTCATTCTTTCCTCCCTCCCTCCCCCCCCCACCTGCCCACCCTCCCTCCTTCTCTTCTTCCTTCCTTCCTTCCTTTCTTTCTTCCTTCCTTCCTTCCTCTTTTGAGACATGGTCTCACTCCATAGCCCAGGCTTGCCTCAAACTTGCAATCAGCCTTCCTCCACCTCCCATCGCTGGGCACCAACAGTTGGAGGCGGTACTGTTAATGACGTGATGAGTGTGGATAGCTTTTTAATGGTGAGCAAGGTCAGCTGCTGAGTAGGACAGAGAAGGGGAGAATGGAGGAACCATCACTCAGAGCTGCCTTTCTGTCATTGCAAAGCCGGAAGGATGCCACACGCCTTCTGGACTCCTGGTGGTGTTTTACTTGATCACAGAGAGGACGAGGGGGATCGCCTGGCGTTTCTGACTTCATCTCACTGTGGGTTAGGACACCTTTCCATCAGGGCTTCCCCGTCACTCAGGGGAATTAAATGAGCTGGATAATTTTAAATAATTGAGAGATCTAAAGATCCTTATTTCATCGCAACATGGCCTGTGTTTCCTGAGCATGTTTCTGAATACAAGTTGCCAAAATGTCCCAGCCTCTCCCTCATACCATCCCCTGGGATGCCACAGGGCCTAGGGCCTTCCCCTCTGCTGATGGCTAAACCTGCCTGGCTCCTGTTCCTCCCAGGTGCTTAATGCACTCTGTCACACTTTGTCCTCTCCCTCAGATCCTTCCAGGTCTCCATCCAACCCCATTTGGGGTTTTCTTTCTTTGTGTTCTTGTTTGTCATCGTTGATCTAATTGAAATGCGCCCCCAGCCTCCCTGGCCCTGGTGCCCCCACCCCAGCCCCCTGCCATGGTAATACTGCCATACTGCATTGCTGTGCTGCAAAAATACAGTGGGGTCTTGGGTCCTGCAAGCATGAGATATAAATCCCCCAGTGGAGTTCACCTCATTTCCCCAGGCCATATACTGTGCTTATGGAAGAGAGAGTTTGTTGTTCTCTGGACACCTCAAGTTTCCCTCATTTCTTCTGGCCCGTGTCTTCTGACACTCTTAGGCTAAAATCCTCACTCCTTATCATATCCGTGAAGCCTGCCTGGCATCTACACTCTGCTCAATTCTCCAGCAAGAACCCCATCCCCCCAGGGCCAGCAGCTCCCTGCCTTAGGACCTTTGCACTTGCCTTCCGTTTTCCCTGGGGTGCTCTGCCCCATCTCTTCCCCTGCCTGGATCCTACTTGTCAGCTTGAATGTCACTCCTCAGAAAGAACTTCTTTCAGCTTTGCTGCCCAAAATGTTCTGCGCCTCCAGTGCCCCTCTGGTCCTGTCACTTTGGCTTCACGGAATTCACCACAGCCTGATCTGCGCTTGCTGGCTCCTTATTGGTCCAGCTCTGCAGATGGAGCCCACCCATTTCTTGGTCACTGCAGTCTCCCAAGTGCCTTGACCTGGGCTGGGACGGAGTGGGGGCTCAGTCACTATTTTAGAGTGGATGAAACTCCTGTCCCCTGGCCTGTCACTACACCCCATGCAATCTGCCCTGTCCATTTTGTTTCCTGCTGTGTCCCAGTCACGGCCTGGGACCATGTCTGGCATATGATGATTGTTCAACAAATAATACTTGCCAGGCCACATGCACTAGCTTCCCTTGTAGAACTGGGGACCCATCAGCAGCTCTTGCTCAGTCAGCCTGCTGAGCTCAGGGGCACTGATGGGCTCAGGGATGGCTGTGTGTCTCTACCCCCAGCTGCCTGCAGCCCTCAATCTTCTGGGCTGGAGCTTCTGTGTGAGCAGGCTCCAGTGCTGTAAGCAGTGTTAGAAGAGCTCAGGTTTCTGGCGTCCTTAGAAAGTGCTAGGCTCTGCACCAAGCACTTTGCATGACTTAGTCGTCATAATCTTCTTATGAGGTGTGAACAATGCTCCCCACTTTACAGATGAACTCACTTGAGCACAGAGGAGGTAAATAACTAGTCCAGGGTCACATAGCCAGTGAGAGGGATCTCCAGTGTGAACCCCAGAAGCCTGGCTTCAGGGTCCATGTCCCTGTCCACTGAAATAAGCAATATGGTGGCCTGGTTAGGAGCCCAGAGTTGGCCATAAGCTAGCACTATTATGCTTGTTGTTGTTGTTAGGTGCCCTCAAGTCGGTATCCGACTCATAGCGACCCTCTGTACAACAGGGGAAACACTATTGTCAGTGCTTCGCTGCTGCTCATAGGGTTTTCAATGGCAGATTGGTTTTTGGGAGGGAGTTGCCAGGTCCTTCTCCCAATTATGCTAGGAATAGTATTTAACCCTATCTGAGCCTTTTGTGACCATCTGTAAGTGGGGGTAGTGGTGGTACCCTCTGAAAAGTTTGTCCTAAGAGTTCATGGGATGGTTCATATACAGCTTGACATACTTGGAGTTTTGACAAATGTCAATTTTTGTCTCATGGAGAGAGTCAGAGCTGACCGGCTGTGTTAATCTGCTGGTGCACTGCTGTGGCAAAATACCTAACAGAAACAACTTCTGGAAGGAAAGATTTACTGGAGCTTATGGTTCAGAGGATTTCAGTCCACAGAGGCAGGGCAGGCAGGAGAGGCAGCAGGGCCTGTGGTGGACAGCCCCACATTATGGCAGGCAGGAAGCAGAGAGAGAGGGATGGGAATGAGGGCTTGTGGGAAACCTCCAAGGGCCTGCCCCCAGGGACCTATTTCCACAAAGCCAGGTCCTAGTTCCTCAACTCCCTCAGCCTCCGTACACAATGCCACCACCAAGCATTTAAGCACATGGCCTTTGGGGGACATTTTAGATTCAGATAGCAACACCAGTCCAGCCTGGGATGCCTGCACAGCATCCCCTGCATGTTCATGGAGCATAGTGACATTCTCAGAGGGTCAGGGTGTATAGGAACCAGGCACAAAATGCTGCATGTAAAATGAAACCCAGCTTTCCTTTCGGTACTTCAGAACATGTTTTGCCATAGCAGGCATTGTTGTTGTTGTTGTTAGGTGCCGTCGAGTCGGTATCCGGCTCATAGCGACCCTCTGTACAACAGGGGAAACACTATTGTCAGTGCTTCACTGCTGTTCATAGGGTTTTCAATGGCAGATTGATTTTTGGGAGGGGGTTGCCAGGTCCTTCTCCCAAGCCTGCAGCATCTGGTGTTCCCAGGCAGTCTCCCATCCAGGTACTAACCAGGCCCGACCCTGCTTAGCTTCCAGGATCTGACGGGATCAGATACCACAGGGCTATGGCTACAGGCATAGCAGGCATTAAGGGGAGCCAATGGGATATAGGATGATGCTTTGTTTCTGCAGGATTTTCCTGGGTGTGACAGGGCAGTTGGTATCCCTGATCCTCACCTCCAAAAACCAATGGTGCCCCCAAAATGCCCTAATGGGACAGCTTCACCTCCACGGAGGCCCTCTGGTATGGAGGGGGGGGCCCAGGCTTAGTTAGGACCCTACACTTGTCCCCTGTGATGTCCTTGAGTGAGCCAGCCAGTCCCCCGCAAGCCTGTTTCTCAAATGAGGGCCAATATGCCTTCCTTCATGAGAACTGTTTAGAGGTTAAATGGTCTGCTCTGTGGCATCCTGAACACAGCAGCAGGCACACTGGGAAACCCAACACCTGTGCTTTTTCTGCACAACTGGGCAAACTTAGTCTCTAAAGGGGCAGACAGTGTCTTAGGCTCTGTAGGCCTTGTGGCCTCTGTTGTGGCTACTCAGCTCTGCCATTGTAGCTAAAAAGCAGTAGTGGGAATAGAAACAAGTGGGTGTGGCCATGCTCCAATAAAACTTTATTGACAACAATCAGGTGCTGGGCCATTGTTTGCTGATCCCTGGTCTGTGCGCCACTTCTGTCTGTTCGTCTGTATTAAAATCTCCCTGGGGTCCCATGTTTCTAGGTTTTGCCACATAAGTTGGAAGAGGAGGGCTGTCAGATCACAGCTGGAGCGGGAGGCCCCAGAGTGGTTGTCAGAGAGCGTAGTGCAGCCACAAAACTGAACAAGTTCTCATCTCCAGCCAGCTGCCTCCTGGGGCCTGAGAGATGCAGGGAGAGAGGAACATGGCCGCTAATGAATGATGAGCTCTGCGAAGATGAGGTCTCAGCAGGACCAGCACCCCTGTGCAGGAACCCCTGTCTTACAGCCAGCCTGGCCTCAGGGGCTCTGAGCATGCTGTGCATTCGGAGGGGGCAACCTGTGGTTTCTCCCTGTGTTTGCTTTGCAAAGTTCTCTTGTCTGTTTGATACAAAGGGGAAAAAATTATCAACCGGCAAGCTGATTGGAACCTTGGAGCTGCTATTTTCCAAGAAAGTGTTACCTACATCGAGCCCCTCTTGTGAATTTTCATTTTAAATTGGGGGTGCAGGCCTGGGAAAAGCAGCAACCAGGAGGTTCAGGGATTCGCCGCTAAAAACAAGCAGCCCGTGGGACAGCTCCCACTGAGGCCAAGCTTGTTGTGACGTTCCCAGTAAGAGTCTGCGTGAAGAGATAGTACGTGTCTGCACAAAGCCCATCTTTTCCTTCTCTTGAAAGCCCCCTGCAGAGCCTGGATGGCCTCACCCCTGCCCACATCCCGGCTGCCTCTCTCCCTTCTCTGCCTCAATGCCACATTCCGGGCCTATTGAGTGTCTTTCGGTTCCTTGAAAACTGGGTTAGCCCTTTCATTCCCCTGTAAACCCTGATTTTAAATGTACAATGTGGCAGAAACACAGTCCTTTCAGTTAGGATGGGTTGAGCTCAGGTTAACAGAAATTCAACCCCCCCAGAATGATGTGTTTTTCTCCTATAATAAGGAGGTGTGGCAGCCACAGGGTGTTTGTGATTTAGTCACCCCCTCGCTTTCTCCCTCCCTCTTTCTCTCCTTTTCTCTCTCTAATCTGCTGTGCAGGGTCTCCTTATCCAATATGGTGGCACACAGATCCCAGGCAACAGGCAAGAGAGGAAGGAACAAGAGAGAACCAGGGCCCGTGCATGCAGGCACTCATCTCTTAGGAAGGGCTCCTGGAAGAGGCCTTAACCCACACTCTTCTAATTCTGACCACTGGGGTGGTACAGGGCCACACCAAACTGTTCACAGGCTGGAAAATGTCGTCTTTATCCCAGAAAGCCAATGTTGAGTGTACTATCACCATGGAAGAAGGCTTAATGACCACGCATACCTGCAAGGGACTCTGGTAGTCTCAATGGCCTTTGCCCACCAGCATCATTGTACAGGATTTGGATTCAGAGTCCTGTGCTTTTCACTATTCTGTCCCATTCCTTCCTCACATGCAGTGGGGCACACACAGGGAGGCCATATAAAGGCTCAGAGAGCAGTGAGATACAGGTTTGGGGATAGGACACTCTTGGGAAGTATTGGTCTATGTACATTGGCTGCTTCATTTGTTTTCTTTATAAGGAGAGTACTATGTGAAACTTGTTGTTAGGTGCCATTGAGTTGAGTCTGACTCATAGTGACCTTACATACAACAGAACAAAATAGTCCCTGAGTCTGCCAGGCACATGATCTTTTTTATGTTTAAGATTGTTCTTGCAGACACTGTGTCAATTCATCTAGTTGAAGATCTTCCTTTTTTCATTGACCTGCCCCAACATCATGTCCTTCTCCAGAGATTGATCCCTCCTGACTACATGTTCAAAATATGTCAGATGCAATTTAACCATCCTTGCTTTCATAGGGGCATCTGCACTTCTTGGAGGACAGATCCATTGGTTCTTTGGACATTCCATGGTATATTCAATATTCACCTCCAGCACCATAATTCAAAAGCATCAATTCTTTTCCAGTCTCCCATATTCATCAGCTAGCCTTCACAACTGTATGACATGACTGAAATACCATGGCATAAGTCAGGTGCACCTTCATCTTCAATGTGATGTCTTCACTTTTCAACACTTTAAAGAAGTCTTTTGCAACAGCTTTTCCCAATGCAATGTGTCTTTTGATTCCTTGACTGCTGTTTTTGTTGGTGTTGATTGTAGAACCAACTAAAGCAAAATCTTGGACAACCTCAATCTTTTCTCTATTTATTATGACGTTGCTTACTGATCTAGTTGTAAGGATTTTTGTTTTGCTGATGTTGAAGCGCAATCCATACTGAAGGCTGTCTTCTTTGATCTTCATCAGTAAATGTTTCAAATCCTCTTCACTTTCAGCAAGCAGAGTTGTGTCACCTGTATAAAACAGGTTGTTAATGAGTCTTCCTCCAATCCTGATACTGCATTCTTCTTCATAAAGTCAAACTTCCTGGATTATTTGCTCAGCATAGTGACTGAAGAGGTATGATGATAGGATACAGCCCTGATGCATACATTTCTTGACTTTAAACCAAGTAGTATTTCCTTGTGAAACTTAGAATTTATAAAATCTTAGAATGGGAGGGAATGGTTTTTCTTTTTTTAATTTAATTGACTTTATTAGGTATGATGCACATAACATTAAAAATATACATTTTAATGATACAATCTGATGAGTTCTGACAAATATCAGCATTCTCATAACTGTCACTTCAATTCAGATGTAGAACATTTCCATCATTCCAGAAAATTCCTCATTTTCCTTTGTTGGCAGCCCCAAGCCCTGCTCCACTCCATGCAGTCACTGATCTGGTTTTTTTTTTAATCATTGTAGATTAGTTTTGTTTATTCTCAAACTTTATATAAATGAGTTCATACTGTCTGGGCGGTTTTTTATGGTCTCTTTAGCTCAGCATTATGTTTTGCAGAATAATCCATGTCATTGCTTTTATCAATGAGGTGTCCCTTTTCATTACTGAGTAGTGGTCTACTGTGTGACTATACCTTAAGTTGCTCATTCATTTGCCTCTTTCTTTATATTTGGATTGGTTACAGGCACTGGTTATTATGAGTAAAGCTTCTTTGAACATTCAAGTTTGAGTCTTGTTTGGACATGTATTTTCATTATTTCATGTAAACACTTACAAGAGGAATTATTTGGTCATACGACAGGTACATATTTATCTTTATAGTACACTGCTAGTTGTTTCCCAAAGTGGATTTACCATTTTTAATTTCCACCAGAGATGTGTGAGAGTTCCAGTTGCTCCACATCTTTGCCAACATTTGGTATTGTCAGTTTGTTTGTTTGTTTTTTGAGCGTTCACTGTGGGTACATGATACGTACGCCCTTGTGGTGTCAGTTCACATTTCGCTGATGACTATAGATGTTGAGCATCTTTGTACATTTTTACTAATCATTTGTTTTTGAAGTTTCCATTGAAATGTTTTTATTTTTTTAAGTGGTTGTGATGGGACTTATTATTGAGTTGAAAGAGCTCATTATATATTTGAGATACAAGTCCTTTGTCAGAATATGTATTGTGAATTTTTTCTCCCAGTTGATGGCTTGCCTTTTCATTTTCTTCATGGATCTTTTGATGAGCAGAAGGTTGTAATATTGATTAAGATCTGCTTATCCATTTTTTCTTTGATGGTTGGTACGTTTGCGTCATGGTTTTAGACCACGCCAAGTACCTTCCATGTAGGTAAGCAGGAAATGTTTCTGCAGCTGAATTCCTTTTGAACACAGCAGCAGCCTGCCCATCCTTGAAGATGTGACCTCCCTGGGCTCCTGTCATATTTGGAGTCCCTGTTGGGAGTCAGTTCCCCACCCTGGTCCCTTAACATGCTAGGAATCAGGCTGATGAAGGGGCAAAGGCAGTGTATGTGTGAGGGGGTGGAGGTGGGAGGAAATAGGTTCTTTCCTTTGCTGAAACACTAGAAGAAAAACAAGTGAGCACATGGGTTTCCTATTCACTGGGTGCTGTTTCCCCAGACACCTTCTTGGCCTGATATTCTCAGGAAATGTTGCCTCATAAATACTGAATTGTGTCGTTACCTTTTGCTCAGGCCGCTGGCAACTGCTTCCTAGAAATGAATTTGGAACCGGGTGGTAATTACCTCTAGAAGGGTTCATTCAAGTCTGAGGGCAGATTAAATAATGAATAAGAATGTCATTTACTCGTTCCAATTTAGAACCCATCTCATTATTTTTCTTGATGAAATTGAATGTCAAGAAGGAGAGGGAACTGGAGGGAAGGAGCATCGTGGGGCTGAGATACGAGGAGGACGGGATGGTTCGTGGCCCGAGACCAGTGGGCTGTCGGGAGGTGGCAGGTCAGGTAGGCGGCATTGGGGCCATGTCCCCAGGTTGTGTTGTCTTGCTCCCAGAGCAACACCACTGCCCATCTTTTTGACATTTCTCCCTTAGAGGAAAACTACAAAATGCAGAAAAGCACTAATGAGAAAAAGAAATAATCCATTGTCATAGCACCCAAAGGCAGCGCTGTGAGCATTTAGGAGCATTGCTTCTCCCAGCCTACTTTTTTCCTACTGAGTTAAAAAAAAAAATCGGGCTGTTGTATGAACTCCACTGTATCCCCTGCTCTGCGGGTGGATTCACCCCCAGGACAGAGCATTTTTAACTCATCCACAGTGAGCTCTGCTGGCTCTCAGCCTCTTGTGTTTTCCGATGGCCAGCATGGTGCCTGATGCCCACAGGGGCTCGGTAACCATGTGGTGGATGGACAGGGCACTTTTAGTGCCTGAGCACCTTAATAAAGGCAGCCAAGAGCCCAGGGCACTTGCAGTGTGCCAGACACATGCAGAGAGTCTTACATCATCTGTCTCTGCCGGCCAGCACGCCATACTCAGAAGAGATTTATTCTTATTCTATGCTGAGCACACAGACCCTGGAACAATTCTTGTGGCAAACCATCAGGCTTGAGAACATGTGTTGTAGAGCCAGTCAATCTGGGTTTGTACCCTAGATCTTTTGTCTCTTAGCTGTGCAACCTATGGTAAATCACTTAACCTTTCTGAAACTTAGTTTCTTTAGACATACAAAGACTCTGCTAATAACGCATCTACCCTGTGGGATTGTCAAAAGAATTCAGTGCAATAACCTGGTAGAGGTAAAGTAGTTTGGAGCTGTCAGCTATAATTATTATTATTCATTTTTTGAGTGGCCTTGAACAAGTCATTTTAATCTCTCTGGGACTTAGTTTCTTCATCGAGAAGTTGGGGAGAGCAGATGTGATAGTGTAAATGACACAAGCCATATGAAGAGCTGGGGCCAGAGCCTGGTACTTTGTTGTTGTTGTTGTTAAGTGCTGTCAAGTCAGGTCTGACGTCAGGGTGGCATGGCTATAGCCTGATACATCAGAGGAGCTCAATAAAGAATAGGTATTGATATTTTCTTAAAAGGGAGATCTATCTGGCTCCTAATCCTCCTTTAAAACTCATTCCAGCCAGGTGCCTTTGTGCAAGCCTGTAATCCCAGTGACTCAGGAGGCCAAGGAGGAGGATTGCAAGTTTGAGGCCAGAAATGGCCTACACAGCTTAGCAAGACCTGTATCAAAATAAAAATTAGAAAAGGGGCTGTAGTGTGGCTCAGCAGTAGAGCACTTGCCTAGCATGTGTGAGGCTCAGGACTTGACCTCCCAATAGCAGATAAAAGCAAAACACAATAACAACAAAAAATCCCCTCATCCCAAGGATCACCTCCTCCAGGTGCCCTCCTTGATTTCTTTCCCCCACACTTCTCTTTGTTGTTGTTAGGTACTGTTGAGGCCAGTCTGACTCATTGTGACCCTATGTACAATAGGATGAAAGAGGCACTATATCTGACAGCGCTTCTGCTATCCGTAGGGTTTTCAATGGCTGATTGTTTCAGGTGTGGGCTGCTGGATCCTCCCAGTTTTGCAGTACTAGGGATTGAACCCAGGGCTTCAGAGTGCAAGGAGCAAGTGCTCTACCACCTGAGCTAAACCCCAGCCCCACTTTTCCTCCATATTCCCGCAAGCTTTGTGCGCTCCTCCATCCCAGCCTCCCTCCCACTGCTACCTCGTAGTTTCAGTTTTAACTTCTCCAGGTGCCCACCACACCCCAAGCTCTTCATGCAGGGACTACTTGTCCACCACTGTTTCCTGGACTCTAGGGCCCTGCACACAGTAGGTGCTCTCCAAAGCCATTTGGCATGATGTGGGGCAGCCAGATGGAGGGTAAGCACTTCTGTGGAGTCATCCTGGAGAGGAGATGTGGGCAGAAGCTCCTGGACAAATTAGCTGTCGGCATAAACCCCAATTCTGTTTGGTCATGTTGAGACAATTCATCTTTCCCTGTTTTAATTCAAAATGGGGTGAGAGGGTGACATTTGTCCAGCTGAGTCCACTTTAGCAACCTGTCATAATACCCCGGGATCCAGGTAAGTGGGAGCCATCCATTTGCAGGGAGAGAGAGCAGAGTGGGGAAGTAATGACTGCAGCTGGGCAGGGGCTGCTGAGGGGCAGGGGCAAGAGGCGTCTGGGCTTTGCTGGTGCTTCGGGGTTCTAAATGCCCATGTTCTTCTAAGACAAACCCCGGAAAGGAATAATTTATATGCAATACAAAGTACCCAATGGGGGCTGGGATTTAGCTCAGTTGGTAGAGCACTGTGCTGCAATCTCTGAGGTCCCGTGTTGGATTCCCGGCACCCCAAAAATAGGAGAAGGGCCTGGCAATCCACTCCCAAGGCAATCCCAAAACAGCCATTGAAAACCCTATGAGGATCGCTATGAGTTGGATACCAACTCGACGGCACCCAACAACAACAACAACACAAAGCACCCAAAGATGGAGGCACAGAGGGCCTCCACCTGGGTAGGCACCACCATGGCTGTCACCCCAGAAACTGTCCTCCTGCCCTTTGCCCTCACCATCCTGCTGACTTAAGCTCGTTCTGTCACTGTAGATCTGTCTTGCAGGGTTAGAATTTTATGCAAAGGGGATTGCACAGGATGCCCTCTTTGGTAGCTGGCTCCTTTCCTTCAATGTAAATACTGTTGTGTTGTATATTTTGTGTTTCAAAGCTGAGGTTTAATCTTGTCGCATCCCTACCCCAATCTCTTCCCCAGGTGACCCAGTGTCACAGGTGGTAGTGCGTGGCATGGTTCTCAGGGTGATGCTTCAGTAGTTCTCCCCACAGCTGTACCCCAGCAACACTGGCCAGGTTCATGACCATGCTGTACCTATCTGCTGTTCGGTGCCTTTTCACTGTGCTTAATAAGCACTTGCTTTACAAAGCTTATCCTATTGCCATCACCTGTTCTGTGTTAGGGACCATTGTTCCCAATTCAGAGAAAAGGACACTAGGGCTCAGAGAGTGTGAGCAAGGAGCCAACATCACACAGCTAAGTAACAGCTGATCCAGAGTCTGAGTCCTGGATAGATTCCCGGAACTAGGCTCCTGGCCACTCTGCTCCAGGGCCCTGGGGCTGGACCGTTTTCTGCATCTGGATCCTGCATGTCCCCTGATTGCAGCACCTGCTGCACTGGTTCCTCATCCACTGCTTCCCTGTATTTCTGCAGCCAGTCTGGTCTTTAGTTGCAAATGACACTCTAGCCATCTCATCTGGAAGAAACCAATTAGGGAGCAGGCAGTTCACAGCATCTCTGGGAGCGCCAGAGTCAGCAGAAGCCCAGCTAACATTTCACTGAGTACCCACCCGGCCTCTGCTGCCCTGGCCACCTGCCCTCTCCTGGAATGAGACAGTCCACACCTGTGTCTTCTGCTCACTTCTGAACTGAGATATCGCATGACACTGATTGGTGGATCCTGGGCCACCTGACCGGCCCTGGGAACAAGGGATTCTGGGAGAATGAGTCTCAGGCTTCTGCCTTGGAAAGGCAGGATTTCCTCAAAGCATGGAGAGAGTATTCCAAAGCCAGAAAACAGGACAAGGGCCCCCTGCACTTCTCCCTAGACTGTGACCCCCACCAGGACAAGGAAGGAGTGAGGTTTGTTTCTGCATCTCCGGCCCCACAAGGGTGGCCCCTGTGGAATAACCACCAATGAGGTTTGTGTTCAGTGAATGAGTGAACATTCATTCCATCCAGGGGCTGGATGGAAGAGTAGAGGTATGGCATAGGGAAGAGCTCATGGGCTCCCAGAGGAGGGTGGGTTGAGTCATTTGAGGGTGACCCAAGATGGGGGCCAAGACTCAGGGCCTGGAGGAACCTTCTCTGAATAAAGCAGCCCCAGGGGCTGATCTAGGCATGGATGGGGGAGTCTGTGCTATTTCCCTGATCAGCTGTCATCACTATAGCATAAAAGACAACCAAAACAAATTTATAGAGGAAAGAGATTTACTGAGGGCTCACAGTTAGAAGATCAGTCCATAATGGTGGTTGTCTAACCTGAGCTGAGTTCCTTGGCCAGGGAGGGAGGCTTGGGGCCCACAGAGAAACTAAAACATGCTCGAGGAGCTGAAGGTAGGTGTGATATGCTTTATTCCAGGGTGCACCTCTCCATTCCCTCTGTGGTACCACTGCCCACAGTTGTCCTCTGCATGCCTGGTTGCGACTCCATGCCCTCCTCCATCCTCTCTGTGGCCTGTCCTCTCCACAGCCCATCTTCTCTGTTCATCCTGTCCTGTCTGCACCCAGTGCTGGTGGAGGGGCTTCTTAAGGCTTTTGGAGTGGCTAATTGCCAAGACCAGGCTGGGATTTAGCTCAGTTGGTAGAGCATTGCTCTGTAGTCTCTGAGGTCCCAAGTTCAATTCCCAGCACCACAAAAATGGGAGAAGGACTTGGCAATCCACTCCCAAGGCAATCCCGAAACAATCAGCCATTGAAAACCCCATGAGGGTTGCTATGAGTCAAACATGACTCAATGGTACCTAACAACAACAACAATAATTACCAAGACCATTGCCCAATCGGCCCCAGTTACATGGGATTATATCATAGTAATATTGTGCACATATGCCAGTCTGTATCTCCTTATCCCAGTCTGTTTATATTCCAAGACCGGTCACCTGACCTGGACTAACATTCCACCCCTTCAACTGGCTGAGATCTAGATGGGCCATGATGCCAAAGGGGTCCACCCATTTATACTAGGGGGTGTTTATATGGTCACCTCTTGTGTGGCCTTTTGTGTAGGGCAAGGAACCAATAACCCAGTCAGCTGTTAGGGTATGAGCCCCTTTTTGGTCCAATGGCAACAGATCTATGGAGTCAAATTGTCATTATTGAAGGGGTGCATGCCATAGTGCTTTGGGTGAGTTGCAAGACATTGTTTGACTGCCTGACTTGCTTTTGTGGGGGTAACCTTTGGACTCTAGTACTGGGCAACTTATAGCATGGTCCATGGGCCACCAGGTCCCAACAAGTGATGGAGCCACATGACTACATCTACTGGGGCGTCTATATGTTGTGGGCTGCCCGCCTCATCACTGCCCAAGCTCACCAGAGGCCTTCACTGATATGGGCTGGTGGCTTCCTAGGCAATTTTGTTGTATTCACTGGGGCAGCCATAGTGTTATCCCATGGGACATTGTTTAACTGTCTGTACCTACATGTAAGGGCTCTGGTTGGTTTATGATCACTGTATATATAGCATGTAGCTCTGCCCATTGGCTACTCTGTCTGGAACTGGTGTCTAATTAGATTTTATCTTGTCCAACCAGACAACTACTGCTGTCTACTGGCTAGGGTTACACAGATAGGAGCCATCTGTGTACCAAGTCTCAGGGTTCCCCTCACACATGAGCTAGATGTCTCTGGTAGAGCTGGTGGGGGATGGGGAGCCAGTAAATTTAGCCAAGGTGATGGGGACTAGCACCTGTTGCAACTCCTGGGAAAGTGGGCTGGTTCTCATCTTCACCCACTTTTCTAGTTATGTTTCCCATTTCATTAAAGTAGGCATCTGGGCTCCCGGTATTTGGGGGATAGACACTCATGACCATATCCATCCTGCCACAGGATACAATGTTCTGACCTATGTTCCGTTCTGTAGAGTAATGGCTTTGCTGGCCTGGAGAGCTGCATACACAAGAGCGAGTTGTTTTTTTATTAGGGAGAATTAATTCTGTGTTCCCTTCCACAGCTGGGACCCAAACCCAATTGGCTTTCACTATTTTTCCATGGGTTATAGGCCCCACCACCCCTCAGGGGTCATTGTTCAATCCAACTGGAATGGCTTCTCAGCATTAATGACCTGAAAGGCTTGAGCCTGTCCCACAGCTCATTTGGCTTCTGCTGCTTTCTCTAAATCTGTCAGAGAATCAGAGGTTAACATAATATCATCAGTGCAACGAGACAGGGACACAGTGGCCAGCTGTGTCCAGGGAGCCAAATCCCTGGCATCAACCAATGATGTAGCCAAGTCTATCACATAATGATACTGTCCCAAGGACAAAGTCAATCAGTCCATCCGGTCCCATAGAGATGTGACTGCAGCATGAGAGGAGGAGCCATTTTGCTCATGGTCAGCCTGCTCCCTGGTGGCCGCCACCTCCTCCAGTTCTTCCTGCCACCCAGCTGCCTCAGCCTCCATGGTTCATATGTGGGACCCCAAGGCCAGCTTTGCCTCGGTCTCCTCCTGCAGCAGCCCCTGGGTGTTGGGCAGTTGGGCCACCTATTGTTCAGGGTTCTTGCCCAGTCTGATGATCTTGGATTCAGCCTGGCTCAGCGCCCAGAATGTGGTTTTAAGTTCAGCCTGAGCTCACTGCAGCTTCTCAGCAACGTCTGCTCAAACTCGCTCCTCATCACCGGCCAGGTTCTGCTCCTCCTGAAGCCCTGACTGCAGACAGGGTGAGCTTGCTGCAGCTTCTCAGCCCTCTCTTCTCACCTTCCTGCCACACAGTCTGCAGGCAGCTCGGCTCTGCCCGCAGCTCAGACACCTCAGCCTCCAAGGCCATCCAGGTCTTCTCCTGTGCACTTCAGCCCCACTTGGCTTGCTCAAGTTGCTTCCCTGCCTGGCCTTCTTCACTCATGTGTCCTTGGAGCCCCTGATCTGCCGTTTTAGCTGTTGTCACCGTCTGCTCTCAGCCTTGGCTGAGAAATGGTACTCATTTATCAACAGATAGCTCTGTGCTGAGGCAGCTGACCAAGCAGCTGCTGGACATGGAGGGGGTGGCTATATGCTCTCAATCCTCTGGAGCAGGCTATCATAGCCAGACCATAGCAACCAGATACCACAAACTTGGGAAGGGCCACCTCCCTTCCCTGGGCTGCTCTGGGATGGAGGGGCACTCACTGGACCCTGCTTGCTGCTCGAAGTGTCAGATCATCTTGGCAACTATGCCAACTGTCAACTCAAGCTGAGCTCCTTGGCCAGGGAGGGACACTTGGGGCCCAGAGAGAAACTAAAACATGCTCGAGGAGTTGAGGGCAGGTGTGGCATTCTTTAGTCCAGAGTGCTCCGCTCCATTCCCTCCGTGGTGCCCCTGCCCACAGCAGTTGTCCTCTGTATGCCCCGTGGCCTCTCCACAGTCGTCCTCTCTGCTCATTCTGCCCTGTCTGTGCCTAGTGCTGGTGGAGGGGCTTCTTAAGGCTTTTACACAGTAGTGGCAAACTGCCAAGACCATTGCCCAATCCCATCACAGTTGCATGGGATTACATCATAGTAATATTGTGCGCAAGTGCCAGTCTGTGTCTCCTTATCTCAGTCTGTTTACTTTCCAGTATCGGTCACCCTGACCTGGCCTAACAGTGGCGGGGCAGATGTGGAAATGGCAGGAGGCAGGGCCCATGGCAGATGACTTTACATCTTTGAGAGCAGGAAGCAGAGAGAGTACACAGCAATAGGTCCAGGTTAAAAATCTCCAAGGGCCACCCACAATAACTGACTTCCACGCTATACCTGCCTCCCAAGTCCCACAACCTCCCAGAACAGTACCACCAGCTGGGCGCCAAATGACCTTTGGGGGATATTTTAGATCCAAACCATGATGGGGTCAGGACTCTCTGGAAACAGAATGTTATCTACAAGCAGGAAAAGCCTGCTGTGTACCCAGCCCCAAGTCAGCCATTAAAAGGAGAGGAGAAGGTGGATGAGTGTTTTATTGAATACCTATTATGCCCTAGGCACTCTCTGTTCTCTGATTTATGTCTTAATTGACTCTTTGAGATAAGAACTAATATTTCCATTTTGTAGATGAAGAAATTGGGTCTCAGACAGGCTCGGTAACTTGGGTATGGTGGTTTAAAATTCTTTCTCAGCCACTAGACTTTTTGAAATCTGGCTGTACTATCTACCATGTGGCTTCAGGCAAGTTTCTCAGCTTGGTGGGCATGTCTGAGCCTGGGGAATATTAATAATCCTGACTTTACATTTATGTATGGATCAAATATGTGGGTGCATAGAAATGCTTAGCATGGTGCTTAACACCCAGTGAATGTGGATGTCCAGTTATCCCAGCACAGTTTAATAAAGAGACTATCCTTTCTGCATTGGCTTGCCTTTGTACCTTGATCAGAGATCAACTGATTCCATGGATCAATTTCTGGGGTTTCTGTTCTGTTCCACCGATCTATGGATCTAGCCTTTCATTGCACCCATACCATCTGTCCTGGTTAGTGTTGCTTTATAGTTAAGTCTTGAAACCAAGCAGTGAGATTCCTCTAACACCTTTCTCCTTGTTCAGAATCACTTTGGCTGCTCTGAGTCCTCTGTCTTCCATATAAATTTTAGAATCAGCTCATCACTGCTGGGGTTTTGGTTTGAATTGCTGAGTCTACAGACCACACTATAGAGAATCAACATCATAACATTATTAAGTCTTTCAACCTATGAACACAATATGTTGTTGTTGTTAGGTGCCGTTGAGTCAGTCTCTGACTCATAGCGACCCTACATATAATAGGAGAAACACTATTGTCAGCGCTTCTCTGCTGTTCATAGGGTTTTCAATGGTGGATTGATTTTTGGGAATGGGTTGCCAGGTCCGTCTCCCAAGCCTACAGCGCCTGGTGTTCCCAGGTGGTCTCCCATTCAAATATTAACCAGACCCGACCTGGCTTAGCTTCTGAGATCTGACGGGAGGCTTATGAATACAATATAGCTTCCATTTATTTAGATAGTCTTTGATTTCTTTCATCTATATTTTGTTTTCAGCATATAGATCCTTCCCATATTTTGTTAGATTTGTGCCCAAATATCTCATGTCTTGGATGTTACTGTTAAAAAAAATTTCAAATTCCAGTTGTTTACCAGTGATATATAGGAATACTATTGCCTTTTACATATTGACCTTGTATACTGTGGTTATAGTGAAGTCACTTCTTAGTTCTAGGAGCTTTTTGTAGATTTCATTAGGCTTTCTACAGGGATGATCACATTTGATGTAAATAGGGACAGCTTTCTATCTGAATGGCCATTTATTTGTTTATCATTTATTTAATTAGTTGTTTGCTTTGAAACAAGGTCTTGCTATGTAGTCCAGTTGGCCTCAAGCTCTCCATCCTCCTGCCTCCTGAGGTCTGGGGAGACAGGCATGCATCCTTGTATTTCTTGTCTTTTCTACTGGGTCAGTCAGGACTCTGACATGATGTTTAATAGATGTGGTGGGTGAGGAAGCATTTCCTTGGTCCCCAGTTGGGAGAGGGTAGGGAGAACGCCTCTCTCACCACCGAGCATGCTGCAACATGTAGACCTGTTTTATGAAAGCCTTGTATGAGATGGAGGAAGTTTCCTTCTGCTTCCAGTATGCTCAAAGTTTTAATTGTGAACGAATGGGGAATTGTGTTCAATGCTTTTTCTCTACCGATTGTGATGAACAAATATTTGTTCTTATTTAATTTTTTAATAGAGGGGATTTCACCAGTTGATATTTGAAATGTTGAATAGCCTTGCATTCCTGAGATAAACCCCATTTGTCAAGATATCCTTTAAAATACTTTATATCTTACATATTCTGGATTTAATTGCTACTATTTTGTTGAGGTTTTTGGTTTGTTGCTTTGGTCTATGTGTTTATGATGTCTTCATGTGGTTTTGGTATTAGGGCAATGATAACCTTATAAAATGAATTGGAAAATATTCTTTTCTATTTTCTAGAGGAAATTATATAGAATTGTTATTAATTTCTTCCTTAAATGTTTAGAAGAACTGCCTAAAACTAACCTAGCCCTCCATGTGCCTGTCAGTTTGTCATGGTGTGGGAGCTTGCATGTTGCTGTGATGCTGAAAGTTATGGCACTTGTATTTCAGATACCAGCAGGGCCACCCATGTTGGACAAATTTCAGCTGAGCTTCCAGCCCACTCCAGAAACAATTTGCCATTGAAAACTCTATGAAAAGCAGAGAAACACTGTCATAGTGCCAAAAATGAGTTCCCCAGGTTGGAAGGCACTCAAGAAATGACTGGGGAAGAGTTGCCTCCTCAAAGGATAGTTGACCTTAACAATGGGAATGGAGTTAAGCCTCTGGGACCTCCTTTTGCTGATGTGGCTGATGTGACTCAAAATGAGAAGGAACATAGTGACTGAAACATTGGGCTCAAACATAACAGGATAGTGTTTGTGGCACAGTGTGGTGGAGTGTTTTGTTCTGTGGTACTTAGGGTCACTGTGAGTCAGATCCAACACCCTAGCACCCAACAACAAATCTAGCCCTCCAGTATATCTTTTCTTTTTGAGGAGAAGTCTTTAAACAACACATTTAACTTTTGAACAGATACAGGACAATTGCAGGTATGTAGTTCTTCCGGAGGTAGTTTTGGCAGTTTCTCTCTTTCAAGGCCTCACTGTTTGTGCTGGGTTGCTGGGTTCACAGGCACGGAGTTGTTCACGCAATTCCCTTATCCTGGAGACCCTGACTGCAGCCGCAACAATCCCCTTTCATTTCAGATATTGCAAATTTGTTTCTTTTGTCTTTTTTCCTTGGTTCATCTCGCTGGACTTCGATCCAGTTCATTGATCTTTTCAAAGTAGCTGTGTTTCCATCATTTGCCTCTATTCTTTTCTGTTTTCAGTTCCATTGATTTCTGCTTTAGGCTTGATTATTTCCTTCCTTCTGCTTGCTATGAGTTTAATTTACTCTTTTTCCCTTAATTTATTGAGGTGGACGCTTTAGGTACTGGCTTTAGGTTTTTCTTCTTTTCAAATATAAGTACTTTAATGCTATGAATTTCCACCTAAGCACTGCTTTAGCAGCATTCCACAAATTTTGATATGCTTTATTTTCATCTTTTGATGTCTCTTGTGATTTCCTCTTGAGTCTCAATGAGTTATTAGAAGTGTGTTGTTTACTTTCCAAATACTTTTTTTTGGGGGGGGTTATTTTCCAGATGTCTTTCTCTTACTGCTTTCTAGTCTAATTTTGTGATGGTTTTAGGAACCTGCTTGGTATGTTTACTATTTTTTGTAAATGTATTGAGGTTTGTTTTATGGACCAGATTATGGTATATCTTGCTGAATGTTTTGTATAATTGCAGCATTGTGCATTCTTGGTGGATAGAGTATTCTATAAATGTCAATTAGTCCACTTGTTTGGCAGGATTTTTTGGGTCTTCTATGTCAACACTGATTTTCTGCATCCTTGCTTAATTAATCACTGCAAGAAGAGCATTGAAGTGTCTAAATACATTTATGGATCTATTTCTCCTTTGGATTCTATTATTTTTTGCCATGTCTACTTTGATGTCCTTGTTAGCCACATACCCATTTAGAATTGTCATGTCTTCTTGGAGAATGGATACTTTTACCTTTGTGTGATGCCCCCCTTATCCCTGAAGCTTTGTTCTAAAGTCAGCTCTGTGTGAAATTCATAGTTACTCCAGATTTTGGGGGGTTGATGTTTGTGCTTCTGGAAAGAGAAATCTCTTTCCGTAAACATTTTGAAGCCTACACGTGCAGGGGTGTCAGTTCATAGAGCAGTCCCCCAGCAGGACAAGTAGTCAGATTGCAAGTCCCCAGCAAGCCAGGTATGGCTGGTGGAAGGGCCCTGCCCGCCTCCTTGACCCTTGAAGGGCTGGGCGCTGTGCAGAGATTTTGCTGAGGAGATCAAGACGAGCTGGTAGCTGCCTCCACTTTGGGTGCCCAACACCATGGTGGTTTCATGACTCTGAATTTCCACCTCTTCCACCATAAAGAGTTCTTGGCACCCTGGGAACTCACTCATTATTTTATTTTATGGATTATTTCTAGTTTTATTTTATTTTTAATTGACATAGAAAGTATACGTATTTATGGAGTATAGTGTGACATTTCAATATGTGTGTACATTGTGTAAGCATCAGATCAGGGTAACTGGCATATCTCTTGCCTCAGACATCGATCTTTTTTTTTTTTTTTTTTTTTTTTTTTTTTGTATTGGGAGCATTCAGACTCCTCCCTCCTAGCTACTTTGAAATATACAATTAATTGTTGTCAACCGTAGTTACGCTGCTGGGCTGCAGGATGTTAAAAGTCATCCTCTTATCCAACAGTACTCTGCACCTGTTAGCCACCCTCTGTCCGTCACAACCTTCCCATGCTCTGGTAGCCGTGATTCTAAGCAACACATCTTTGAGATCAACTTTTTAGTGGAAGCCCCCCTTGCAAATGACCTGTGGCATGTGAGGACAGGTGGAGGGGCTGGCTGAGGGGCAATGTAAAAAGAGGAAGTTTCTGCTCTCCCCTACTGCGTGACTGCCAGCAGGAACGGCTAGGAGAAGCATCCCACAATTCAAAGGAAAGCTCAGCAAAGACCAACTCAGGCACAGGAAGCAAGGTCAGGCATGAGAGAATGAGGGTCAACGCCCAGCCCCCTCATCTGGCTAGCCTGTAATTATTGCTATTCTCTTGGAGTTTTAGGCTCAGCAGGGCCAGGAGAGACACAGGGAGAGGAGGGAGGGTGGGGATAGCAGAGAAAGTGGCTAAGGTATTCATCTCTCTGTGGTCACTGAGAACTGCCTTCCTGTGCTAACTGAGCACAATTAGAGGCAGATGGAGCTGCTGGCCGACTGTCCACCTGCAGAGTCCTGGGTGGGCAGCAGAGGGTGGGGCTGGGGTGACCGTGGAGAAGGAGGGCTTTGTCACCTCCAGCTCTGCTCTGCCCTTGTATCAGGCAGCCTGAATCCAAATCCCACCTGCTAGCTGAGTGGCTTAGCTGCTCTCTGCCTCAGTTTCTTTACATGTAAAGCATGAGTGACAATATGCATCTGGAACGTGGCTGTGGGGAAGAAGCAGGCTTATCCACATAAGCGATTTCCTTCTGTCCTTCCCACCTGAAGCCTGGTGCATAGACCAGCAGCAGTAGCCACTCCTGGGAGTTGGGAGGAAGCCCAGCCCTTCTAGCCCCGCCCTGCACCTGCCTTTGCAGAGGTCACAGGGGATTCCAATGTCCGTGTGGTGTCCTGCCGTCTCCAGCCTTCCACAGCCAGACACTATGCTTTGGAGACAGTGGGGTTTTCCACAGCCCCTTTCCTGCATTCTCTGTGCTCCCCCCCGCCCCCCCCCCACACACACAGAGGGAATAATACTTGAAGCACAGAGCAATTGGGGGCAATAGTTTCTTGCAGACAGCGTCAAGAAGCTCTGACTTCTGTCTGGAGTATGAAGGCTCAATTCTCTCTTTCTGTTAGCAAAGAGCGTGGGTCCCACAGCCAGTGGGACTGGCCCTGGGAGAGGCATCTAGGAAGGGGATGGCCAACCTCAGTCCTTGGTCATATTTACAAGTGAATTAACAAATGGACCCAGAAGAGAACTTAGAAGACAGTGTCTTTAGAATTGATAGGAAGAGAGTGAGAGCCAGGGCAGAAGGTTTGGGGTGAGTAGACAGGGTACCTAGGTCAGCAGGGACAGAGGGGAGAGGAGGAGCAGGCTAGGGAGGTAGGTCAACCTGAGGTGGGGAGAACTCGGTAGGTACAGAGAGAGAAAGAGAGGGAGGGAAGGAGAGAGCGAGGGAAAGGAAGCTACTTTCTGGCACAGAGATCAGTAAACAGGCAGCCTCAGCAGTGAAGATCCATGAACAGCGGTGTCTATGCATCTGAGCTGGAGATCCTGAATCTGTGTAGGTCTAACAAGGAGGCTAGGGGCATCTTCCAACATCTGTGCAGAACTGCAGACAGCTGCAGACTTCTGTCGATTGTTCTCATTGCTGTAAACTGCAGGAGACTGCACACCACCAACTGTGGACATTGCGGATGTATGGACTCTACAGACTCTGCTGAGAACTGTGGGAGCTGGGGCCCTCTGGACACTGCACCGAGGGGAGAGGCTTTTGAAATTTTTAAATCCCTATCTCACGAAGGAGACAGGTCTTCTGCTCCTCTCTTCTATTGTCTATAGGTGCATCAGGTTTCTCCTGCCTGTTGGCTGGGGCCGGCCTCCTGGGCTGTAAAATAGATCTTTCATTGATCGCAGGAGAAGTCCTGCTTCCTCTGAGAGTCCCCTTCCCCAGCTCAGACATGGAGGCTGCTGTGGCCTTCATATGGAAACAGAGTTCTGGTTACAGATTAGACCAACCTGTAGGTTACTGAGCAGGTTTTCTGAAAAAGGGTATTATCTCCTAGAAACCAAGCTACTTGCAAGGGTATCATCTGTCAGGGAGGCACTGGCCACCAGATCAAGGCATTGGTCTTGGAGGAAGTTCACGCTGATATTCATGGCTCATATGGCTGGGACGAAGGGAGCCATAGAGGCCTCTTTATTCCCTTTCTTCAGGCACAGCACCTTTTATCCCTTCCATCCACCCCCACTCACCTGCACATGAAAAGTAATGATCTCTGTGCATCTGCTAACATTTGTTAACATTTGTGAATAAATAGCCTTTGGCAGCTTAGCTCTTATTTTTTTAAAGTGCACCTAAGGGAACCTGCCATTGGAAGAAACCCCATGGTGAACCATTTTGCAAAGCAAATAATTGTCAACTAATTCATCCCTTTTACAGAGCTCAATTTTTGCATATTATGGTTTCAGTACAAAGCAGGTTGAGCTGTTGGAAGCTTTAGTTCTTAATTAGCAATAGTCAGAATTTTTCTCTTTTTTGACGCGGGTAAAATCAGCTTCTCTTCTTGGTGCTGGTGGAGAACAGAATTACTTGTGGAAGTGGTTTTTTTTAAACATTTTTAAGTACATATATTTTAAGTGTTTGACTTGATAATGTTTATATATGTATATCCCTGTGTAGATCAAGACACAGAAGATTTTAGCACCCCATAATCCCTCTCCTTCCTAGCCCATGCTGCCTCCCCAGGGGCCAGCTGCTGGTTCTTGACTGTCATAGTACAGGATTATGCAGTAAGTATTCTTCCACATCTGGCTTTTTTCACTCCCCACGATTTCCTTAATTCACCCATGCTATGGGATGCAGCATCAACGGTTTGTGTAACACTCTGCTGTATAAGTACACATCGTTCATGTGTCCATCCCGCTGTGGACATGAGGTTGTTTTCAAGTCGTGCTATTCCAAACAGAGCTGCTATAAGTGTTATTTTGCATGCTTTGTTTCGGTGAGCATAAGAGTGTGCTGCTGTTGTATATCTACCTGGAGATGGAGTTCTTTGGCCATGGAATTATTTATGCTCAGTGTTAGTAGACGTGGTCAAACAGTTGCCTAAAGTAGATGTGTGAGCATGCAGCTCCCCCAGTCAAATGCGAGTTCTAAAAAAGGATTTAAAATGTCCTGAGAATAGAGTCACAAAATTCTTTTGGCTGGGAGAACACGGGACAGGAGACCAGCATCACCTGGGTCTTTCTGACCCAGAGTGGCAGGTTTCTGCAGACTCCCTGGTGCCACAAACATAACAAACAACCCCTATAAAAGCCTCTTCCTTCTTATCAGCACTCTTATCTAGGTTGTATGACTTTGGAGACCAACAAATAATGAATGTCCCAGGCTGTTATTATCACCAATGCAATAGCAGCAACCAATTTCAGCAGCTTCCTTCCTGCTCTTTGTATTAGTCCGCAAAAACCCAGGCCCCTCTGATGCTATTTTGGGAGCACTTATTCTGGGCAACGAGAACCTGTGTTTTCTCCTGGGTGGCCAGCCTCAGTTTAGCTCGAATGAACTCTGTTCTCACACTCGGCGTACCTTGTGTGGCCTGTTAGGTCCACAGTTCCAGCTGCCACGTGGGCAGTGTTTTACAATTACAGGCTCCTGGACTCTGGCTCAGACCTTTCGAGTCAGACGCCCTTGGAGGTTGATGTCATTGTTGTTAGGTTCCATCAAGTTGTGTCCATTAGGGCATATCAAAGTCTATTTTCATACCCAACCTCAATGGCTATATTCGATATGGGAAATGGCCCGTCTTGAACCACCCACCACAGTGGAACACTGTGCTAAGCTACCCCAGAGCTGCCTGGGATCTTTTGTTCTTCTTTGACAACACAGATGAAAAGCCAAGCTTGCTGACTTTGAAGAAAGGGGTTTCTTCTTAATTTTTTGAACAGAAATCATTTTGATGTCTAAAGGGTTTTGTTGTTGTTGTTGTTTGTTTTATTCCCTTTTTAAAACTTATTTTTATTGTCTTCCTAATGCAAGCTACCTGTTAATTTCTCGCAGTGACTATTTCTCCCTGTCAACTAGGAAGCCCACCTTCCTCCATACCTTTCTTCCAGAGATGTTTTCCTCTAAACTAATAGTTTATCACTGTAGTGGGACTCAGTGCTCCCCTTTATAATATTTTGTAATGGCTCTTTTATCACCAGGAAATAGAATTAATGGATAGCACTATCTGTAGGTACAAGTGGGGGTGGACCCTAAATGTATAAAAGAAATAAAGTGAAATTGTTGTTAAGTACCGTCCAGTTGGTGTCCAACTCATAGTGACTACGTATGACAAGCAAAACACTATTGTCAGTGCTTCTCTGCTGTTCATAGGGTTTTCAATGGCTGGTTGTTTGGGGGAGTGGGTTGCTGGGTCCTTCTCTCAAATCTACAGTATCTGGTTTTCCCAGGCAGTCTCCCATCCAGGTACTAACCAGCCCCGACCCTGCTTAGCCTCCAAGATCTGACAGGATTGGATACCGCAGTGGTTTGGCTCCAGGCAAAATGAAACTACTATCTAGTAAAATATTATCTGTATCACTAAACAAATGCTCCTAAATAGCTCTGTCAGATGAGATAAAGGAATGTCAATGATGATACCAGGCACAGTGCTAGCAGACCAGAAAGCAACCCTTGTGGCCATGGAGTGACCCAGGCACACAGCACCAGCCCCTCAACTAACCTAGCTGGGGTTTCTGTAGGCAATGTGGTTTTCCAAAATGGCATAGTTCTTTGTAACAGTTTAAAAATAGAGAGGCACAGTTTTCTCTCAGTTTACACTTACTAAAGTCATATAAATCCCTGCAGTGGTACCACTGTGGTGTCTGATCCTGTCAGATCTCAAAAGCTAAGCAAGGTCAAGCCTGGTTAGTACATGGATGGGAGGACACCTGGGAACACCAGGTGCTGTAGGCTTGGGAGACTGACCCGGCAATTCACTCCCAAACATCAATCAGCCAGTGAAAACCCTATGAACAGCAGAGAAACACTGACAATAGTGTTTCACCTGTTGTATGTAGGGTCGCTATGGGTCAGACACCCACTCCAGGACACCTAACAACACCGACAAAGTCATGTAAAACACACCTTTTGAATATGAAAGCTGCAGTAAACTCAAGTGGAGGAGTTAATTTTAAACAGGTTTTTCTCCTCTGTGAGTGTCAGGCAGAATATTCTAAAATTGTGTGGGGTTTAGGAAGACTCTTTTGTGGAATGTCCTGCTTACAGGAGGCCCTGTCGCCCCATCCCCAGTAGATCTGCCCTGTCACTGTGTTAACCAATGCCTTCCCCAATTTCCAGTGCTTCTTCAGGCTCCGGGTGGTGACCAGGTGGGCAAGGGACAGGGATGAGAGGACCTTTGAGATGACAGGTGTGGTCATCGAGGTAAGGTGTAATGATGGCTGACCTGGATTGGTGGCTGTGGAGACAGAGGAGTGGGTAGGTCCTGCAGGTGGCTTCCAGAGGCCTTGGATTGAGCAGGGAGAAGGTTGGTGAAGGAGAGGAAGACGCCACAGAAATTTGCAGGTCTGTCTGGAGCACCTGGGTGGTCCCTTATGTTGCTATGGGGTAGAGGAGGAAACTCAGGTGTAGACAGAAAGATCAACAAGTCAACCTTAAGCACCCTAAGTTAGAGATGCCTATGAGAGCGCAAAATGGAGACATCCACTGTGGACTTGACTTTGTGAGGCTGGGCTTAGAAACTAGACATTGGCATAGACCCAACCTGAAGCCTGGGGGATGGCTGAGGCCTCCTGGAAAGAGGGTTCAGAGGACTGGACAAGGGGCAGGGCTGGATCCCCGTGTACCCTGGCATCTAGAGGCTGGGCAGTGGGGAAGACCACTGAGTCCTCCGCACACATTCAATCTCCTTGCTCTGTGGTAAAGCCCTTGAGGGAACGGCCACCCCTGGGATTCGTACCCACGGTCCCCCTTGGACACTGCCTGCTCTCCTTGCAGGCAAGAGCGGCTCAAGCTGCAGCGGTTGAATCTGGAGTTGCAGAAGGATCATGCTTAGCCTGCTCATGTTGTCTTTGAAAACAAGAAGCCAGTCTGCGCGTGCCATTTGCTTTCTAGCCTTGATGACATGTGGAAATCCTGGGGAGGAAGCTGAAGGACAGGGACTGGGCTGGCATTGCACTACACTGAGATGTCACAGGAGCAGCCGTGGGGTCAGTGGGTACCGCGTGGCATGGAAGGCGGCTTATAACTCACTTGCTTTGCCTCATACCTCGTGGGGAGCAACTGTTATCATTTTAATTTCATGAAGCTGTAACGGTCTAAGCTGGCAAAAGGGAAGAGAGGCCTCTTGGTTTGGAGCCTCAAAGGTCTGGCCACTGATTTCTTGGCATGTTATGGGATTCTGTGATTACAAATGTATTGGTCAACTGTTGCCATGACATGGCCACAGGACAAGCCCTCCCCGACTTTTGTGGCCAATGAGAAGGACCCGTTAGTCTTATTTGTATTTATGCAGTCATCTGGTCAAAACTGGGCTTTGTCTTGGCTCCAAGCTGTGTCCTTTTTGAACTGGCAGCTACCTACCACTGTGTCTTGTGCAATGGCAGAAGGTCAGCAACTGAAGGCTGACTGTGCTGGCTCTCTGCTCGTGCCACTTCGCCTCACATCCCACTGGCCAAAGCAAGGCACCAGGCTGGCCCAATGTTAGAGGCGGGGGATGGGATGTGTGCCTGAGGTGGGGGAGGGGGCAGCAAAGTCACGTGGACAAAGGGAGTGGCACTGCATTGTCGTCTAGGATGCCATTCACAAGACAGAGATTATACATTCCCCGGGAACTTGAAGGACCAGGCAAGGCTTGCTAAGCAAGTAAAGATGCAGAGAGAGTCGCCCTGCCTTCGCTCCTGTTCTCTAGGTTCGGGTTACAAGGCTGGGGACAGCTGGGCAGGCTGTTTTTTTTCCTTCTCACAAGTGACCACCCAGGGGCTATGGTTTCTCAGCCTATCTCTGAGGTCTGAACAGTGTCCCTGTGGGGAGTAAGGTCAACAGACTCAAAAAGATTAGGACTCCTTGGTCCTTGTTCTCCCACTCCCATAAAGAGTCCATTCCATTTAAACTGCAAGGCGTAGCTTATCCTAATTACTGCATTCATCGAAATTGTATACAATTAGAGTGGGGTTGCAGGAGCCAGGCCGATTCTTCCCCAGAAGGCACATTGAAAAGCACATTTTAAAAGGACAAAAGACTCTCGTGGGTAGGGCTGTCACGTGACATCTCCCAGGGCCATTTTGGTCGTTTGTTTTCAGGGGACTGAGCATAAGTTGTTCCTAAGGGTCTTTGTTCTTGCTTGAACCCAAGCCAGCCGCTCTAAGAAGGTCCGAATTTCTTTCTGGAGATTGGAGGCAGAACAATTGAGCCAAAGCCAGGCGTGTGGTTAGCTGAGGATCTGTGTGCACTTCACACACCTGAAGGGCGATGTGAGGCTGGCGTGCGACAAAGGTGGCTTTGGAAATGAGAGGAGGGCAGAAGTGCCACCTGCTGGGAGAATGGCTGCATCCCAGGGCCTGCTGGTCTCTAGGGTAGGGGACCTCTTGAGAGAGGCAGAGGATGAAGCCCTGCTCATGAAAGGTAACTGAGTCTGACCCAGGTGAAACCCAAGGGACCAGAGACCCCAGGGGGACACCTGCTCCTCAAACTCCAGTCCTGGGGCTCCTCAGCTGCCACGCAAGATGGAGCCCACAGAACTTTCCCCAAAGCCAGAAAGAGCATCTCCCTTGAAGCTGAGCCTATTTGGGGCTTCAGAGGAGATCCTGTCCACCCTCCCCTGGGACCCCCACCCCACTTCCCTGGCCCCGCCAATCCAACATGTGGGGCAGCTTGCTGTTCTGTGGACTGGTTACAGCCTCAACCTGCCAGGCCTTTGCATGACCCAGGCCCTCTGTTGGGAGTGCTATCACCTCCTCTGCTTACCCATCCAGAGCCTAGTCACAAAAGTCCTACTTGAGCCCTTCTCTCTGATGCCCACTCCTCGTGGACTCCCACACCCATGCCTCTGAGCTCAAATGACACGCCTCATGGGCTGCCATAGCCTGCTGCACTTTCGTCTGATAGCAGTGGCCACTGGCTATGTTTGTTGTCTCCCGTCTCTCACATTATGGTGTAAGTGAATAGCCCAGGGCTAGCATGTTCCCCCTGGTGGCAAGGAACCAGGTACCTGCTATCCCGTCGTTCCACCATGCCTAGGGATTGTCCTCATCTGTATGGACCAGATTCTCAGCACGACCACATTGGGAATTCCAGCTAATAGGAAGGAGAAGGTGGAGAGGGCGTGCCTATTCCCCTCAAGGGCACAGAGGAAGCTTCACTGATTCATTGATTGATTCATTCATTCATTTATCACATACTTATCCAGGATTTTCACATGCTAGAAATTTTTTGAGGTACTGGGGATGCGGCAATGAAGAAGACTAACAATATGGAGTGTCCGGCATAGAGTGTTCTATTGGGAGGTGTGGGGAGATGTTAACCAAAGAAGTAAAACATAGTATATATGCTGGGGGTGTGAAAACCACCAAAAAAGGGGAAATTTACATTGCAAGGAGCCCCCAGTGTGTGTTGTGGCTGGGGGGTGCTTGGGCTATGAAGGGAGGCATTGGTCCTTGGTAAAAGACAGGTGGGCTGTTCACTGCTCCTTACCACGCGTAAGGCTTCTGGTGCAGAACTGACAACCCAGCAGCACAGGTCCCTCCTATAGGTCGCGCTCCTGAGCTCATGTGCTAGCCGGCTGTGTCCAGGCAGGGGAGGAAGGCCTGCAACAGCCCTTTGGGGTCCTCCTGGCAGCCCACCCACCCTCATGTCACCCAGAGCCTGGGGGATTCTGGGAGACGATGTATTTCATCTTCCACCGTGGAAGATCCATTTCCCCCCTACGCCTGGTTTCATTCATTTTTAGGAGCAAAGGCTCATTTCTCCTGGCTGGGCTCTAAGGCACTCTTGTCACTTCTTTTTTATTTCCTCATTTGCAATGGCAGGCAGTTCTGACTTTTATTTTTCTCTTTGTTCCCTGGTTTAACAGAGAGCTATTGCTGCATTCCAAAGCTCTCCCAGTTTCTCCACTATACTGCCACCTGTCAACTATAAAGTAGCAACAGTACTGCCTGCCTCATTCATGAGGGCTAGATAAAATGATGTCTATAAGTAAGGTTGCTAGATTTAGCAAACACACATATAGGACACCTGTGTCACATAACTTTGATAGATAGCATTTTTTAAGTGCGTGTCCCAAATATTATGTGGGGCATATTCACACTAAACAAATGATACATTTTTCATATGCAATCCAAATTACCTCAGCAGGCAGGGTTGAATTTCACAGTGTGAATATAAGGAGCTTCACCAAGGCCATGGCATGTTGTCACAGTTAATAGCAGTGACAGTGATGAGGGTGATGGTGAGTTTGATGTACTCTGATAAGTACCTCCCAAAAAGGGGGTGCAGCCCCAGAAAAAGACCTGATTGCTCTGGTTGTTTTAAAATAAGCAATGCCACCGAAGCCTCACAATGTCTGAAGATGGTATAATGAAGCCATTAAGGGTTTTTGTCTGTTCCTTGCCCCCAAACCAATATTAAGCATCATTCATAAAATGCCCTGCGTGAGCTCAGCTGGTGAGGTTTCAGCTCACTTGTCTCAAATATCTGAGCAGCGTCTGAACATCTCTCCTGTCTTCCTTGCTCAGATGCTTGACAGCAGGTTTCAGAGGGGTAGGACTGCCATCCATTCCCTTCTCTTACCTCCCACAGAGTAGATAAGGCAGCTATGGGGACAGGCAACTGTTAGGCTGGTGACCAAGTTGATAGGGCTCTTTTTCTTAATAATGACATGGATCAGCAAGTCATCACACTCTTTGGAGAGAGACTTCTCTTGGACACTTTGTGAGAATTTTGCATTCCTCGAGTGGCAATGTGGATAAATGCCTTTTGGAAAATATTAAGAGATGGCAACATCATTGAAGGTTAATTCTCAGTGCAGACTGATCTTATTCTTTTCTCATCTGATGTGAAAATCATTAATTACTACATGAAATTAGCCTTTAGTTCCATAGTGGGGAAATTGCCCAAAGGATTCCTCCAAGCACTTTCACTAACACTACCTATTGGAAAGCATCTTGTGTCCGTATATAAGCACCTCATGTTTTTAATGGCTGTATAGTATTCCACATTGTGGCTGGAGTATATTCTATTTAATAGCTGTTTACATTTAGTTTTTTGACAGAGAGACAACAAAGAATATTGATTGTGGAGGCTTTGGTTTCAAATCCAAGCTCCAGCACATGCTAGCTGTGTAATCTTGGACTAATCCCTCAACCTTTCTGTGTGTCAATTCCGTCACCTGCAAAGTGAAGATAGCACTGCCTCATAGGAAATTAAGAGAAGAAATAATGAAAAAGATGTAGAATAGAGTCTAGGGTAGAGTTAGTGCTCGGTACAGCCATACTACTCTGGCATCTGATGTTGTCAGATATCAGAAGCTAAGCAGAGTCAGCCCTGGTTAGGGGCTGTATTGGGAGAAAGATCTGACAGCCCACTGTTGAAACAGTCAACTATTGAAAACCTTATGAATACGGAGAAACACTGTCAGATATAGTGCTGGGCGTGGCCCAGTGTCAAGGAATTTTTCATTCTGTTGTAGACAGGGTCACTATGGGTTGGCCCCAACTTGACGGCACCTAACAACAACAATTAATCATTGGTGTTAGTATTGAGAGGTTTTTTTTCTTTTTATCACAACTGGGAAAATTCACAATGAGGCCGTCTACTACGTATGTGCTGACTTGTCTTCATGTGTCCACGAGCAGGGTTAAAAGCAGGTTCTGAAAAACTAGCACCCTAGTAAAACTAGCTAATGCCTGTGAGTTGTAGAAAATTTAAAATCAAAACAAAAAAATTACCTGAAGTAATTGCTGTTGCTATATTTGGACTCTTTATCTCTGGTCGCAGCTTGCTTTTGGTTTTGTTTTATTCCCCCCATAATAAAGCAGCTGCTCATGGTGATGTACACTGATAATCAACGAGCTATGGAGGATGAGGCAGGAAGATCATGAGTTCAAGGACAACCTGGGCAACACTAGGGCTGGGGTTTCGCTCAGTTGGTAGAGCACTGCTCTGCACTCTTTGAGGCCCTAGTATTGATCCCCAGCACTGCAAAAATGGGAGGATGGGGCAATTTACTTCTGAAGAAATCCACCAAAATTCAGCCACTTGAAAACCCAGTGAAGGTCGTTATGAGTCAGACCAGACTCAACGGCAGTAACAACAATATCAAAGTGCCCCCCTACCCCGTGTCTGGGAGTTTACCTTACTGTAGGGGCTTGTGTGTTGCTGTGATGCTGAAAGCTATGGCACGGGTTTTACAGATACCAGCAGGCTCACCCATGGTAGACAGGTTTCAGCTGAGCTTCCAGACTAAGATAGACTAGGGAAAAGGACATGGCTAACCAACTCTAGAAATAATTAGCCATTGAAAACCCTATGAATAGCAGAGGAACACTGTCAGATATGGTGCTGGAAAACTGAGCCCCCCAGGTTGGAAGGCACTCAAAAGATAACTGGAGAAGAGTTGCCTCCTCAAAGTAGAGTTTACCTTAATGATGGAAATGGAGTAAAACCCTAGGGACCTCCATTTGCTGAGGTGGCATAACTCAAAATGAGAAGAAACAACTGTAAACATCCATTGGTAATTGGAACATGGAATGTACATAGTATGAATCTAGGTAAATTGTTGTTGTTAGGTGCCACGGAGTCATGCCCGACTCATAGCGACCCTTATAGGGTTTTCAATGGCTGGTTGTTTCGGGATTGCCTCAGGAGTGGGTTGCCACATCCTTCTCCCATTCTTGTGGTGCTGGGAATTGAACTTGGGACCTTAGAGACCACAGAGTGGCGTTCTACCAACTGAGCTAAATCCCAGCCCCCTAGGTAAATTAGAAATCATCAAAAGGGAAATGGAGCACATAAACATCAACATTCTAGACATCAGTGAGCTAAAATGGACTGGCATGGGCCATTTTGAATCAGATAATCATATGGCCTATTATGTTGGGAATGACAGACTGACGAGAAATGGGGTTGCATTCATCATCCAAAAAGACATTTCAAGATCTGTGCTGAAATACAATGCTGTCAGTGATAGAATAATATCCATATGCTACAAGGAAGGCCAGTTAATATGACTATAATTCAAATTTATACACCTATCACTAAGGCTACAAATGAAGATAGGGAAGATTTTTACCAGCTTCTGTAATCTGAAATAATCAAACATGCAATCAAGATGTACTGATAATTACTGGTGACAGGAATGCAAAAACTGGAAACAGAAAAGGAGGCTCAGTAGTTGGAAAATATGGCCTCTGTGACAGAAACAATGCTGGAGGTCACATGATAGAATTTTGTCAGACCAATGACTTTTTCATTGCAAATACATTTTTTCACCAACATAAATGGTGACTGTACACAATGGAAGTCACCAAGTGTAACACATGGGAACCAAATTGACTACATTTATGGAAAGAGACGATGGAAAAGTTCAATATCAAAAGTCAGAACAAGACCAGGTGCTGACTGTGAATCAGACCATCAGCTACTCACATGCAGATTTAAACTGAAACTGAAGAAATAACAAGTGTACAAGAGCCAATGTATGACCTGGAGTATATCCCACATGAGTTCAGAGGCCACTTCAAGAACAGGTTTGACGTGTTAGACACTGATGATCGAAGACCAGATAAACTGTGAAATGACATCAAAGGAAAGAAAAAGGTTATTTAAAAAAGAAAGGAAAAAAGAAAAGAACAAATTATATCTCAAAAGAGACTCTGAAGTTTGCCCTTGAGCACAGACCAGCTAAAGTAATAGGAAGACATGACAAACTTAAAAAACTAAACAGAAGATTTCAAAAGACAGCACAAGAAGACAAAAACAAACATTATAATGACATGTACAAAGAACTGGAGATAGAAAACCAAAAGAGAAGGACACGCTCTATTTTTCTCAGGCTTAAGGAAATGAAGAAAAAATTCAAGCCTTGAGTAGCCATAGTGAGGGAATCTACAGGGGAAATATTAAACGATGCAGGGAACATCAAAAGAACCTGGAAGAAATACACAGAGTCACTATACAAAAAAGAATTGGTTGATGACCAACCATTTCAATCATCATCCAGAACCAATGGTACTGAAGGAAGAAGTGGAAGCTGCCTTGAAGGAATTGGCAAAACACAAGGCTCCAGGAATTGATGGGATATCAATAGAGATGTTTCAACAAACAGATGCAGCACTGGATGTGCTAACACATTTATGCCAAGAGATTTGGAAAACAACTACCTAGACACTGACTGGAAGAGATCCGTATTTGTGCCTTTTCCAAAAAAAGGGGATCCAACTGAATGTGGAAACTATCGAATGATATTATTAATATCAGATGCAAGTAAATTTTTGCTAAAGATCATTCAAAAGCGACTGAAGCAGTATATAGACATGGAACTGCCAGAAAATCAAGCCAGATTCAGAAGAGGGTGGGGAACCAGGGACAACGTTGATGTTAGATGGATACGAGCCAAAAGCAAAGAATACCAGAAAGATGTCTATCTATGTTTTATTGACTATGAAAAAGCATGTGACTGTGTGGATCACAATAAATTATGGATAACATTGCAAAGAATGGGACTACCAGAGCACTTAATTGTACTCATGAGGAATCTATGCATGGACCAGAAGGCAGTAGTTTGAATAAAACAAGGAAACACTGTCTGGTTTAAAGGCAAGAAAGGTGTGCATCAGGGCTATATCCTTTCACCATACCTCTTCAATCTCTATGCTGAGCAAATAATCTGAGAAGCTGGACTTTGTGAAGAAGAATGCAGCATCAGGATTGGAGGATGAGTCACTAACAACCTGTGTTATGCAGATGACACAACTCTGTTGCCCAAAGTGAATAGGATTTGAAACATTTACTGATGAAGATCAAAGAATACAGCCTTCAGTATGGATTGAGCCTCAACATCAGCAAAACAAAAATCCTTACAACTGAATCCATACATAGCTGCATGATAAACAGAGAAAAGATTGAGGTTATCCAAGATTTTGGTTTACTATAATTTTGCTTTTCTATAATCAACACCCATGGAAGCAGCAGTCAAGAAATTAAAAGACGCATTGCCCTGGGAAAAGATGTTGCAAAAGACCTCTTTAAAGTGCTGAAAAGTAAACATGTCACAATGAAGATGAAGGTGCCCCTGAATCATGCCATGGCATTTTCAGTCATATCACATGGTTGTGAAAGCTGGACATTGAATGAGGGAGACAGGAGAAGAATTAATGCTTTTGAATTATGGTACTGGATATGAATATTGAATAAACCATGGACAGCAAAAGAATCAACAGATCTGTCCTCAAAGAAGTACAACCAGAGCGCTCCTTGGAAGCTAGGATGGTAGACCACATTTCACATATTTTGGACTTGTTGTCAGAAGGGACCAATCCCTGGAGTAAAAGATCGTATTTCAGAGAGTAGGGGGCAACAACAACAACAACAAAAAAAAGGAAGCCCCTCAACTAGATGGATTGAGACAGTGGGTGCAACAATGGACTTAAACATAAGTAAGATCGTGTGCCTGGCACTGAATCAGGGAGTGTCTTGTTCTATTATACATAAGGTCACTATGAGTAGGACCCAACTCAACAGCACCTAACAACAACAACATATCAAAGCAATATCAGAAGATTAAAGAAAGAACAGGGGGAAGTTTGTGGATGAACATACCCTGTATAGCATCAGCGACAGAAATTTCCATATTTTATAGTTTACCTGAAATAGACTACTTCTGTTAAGATTGGAAATTACCCCCTTTTCTGCCACATGAGAATTCCTATAACACCCAGAGTCCCACAGGCTTGGGTTACCCATTTCCCAGCAAGAGTGTTCAAGGTGGACGCTTGTTCCTGGTGGGCGCTTTGCCTCACATCTTGCATCGCAAGTAGGTGTCCTGCTGGCCCTAAAGGGCACCAGGCCAGGATATGAAGTTCAGAGATAGGCTTTGATTTCTGAGAGCATAGGAAAGGAGCTGGTTTTGATGGAAGAGTGATTCTCAGCTGCTGAATAAGAAATAGTCCTCATCCATAATGCATGGGTTTCTTTCTAAAGAAGAAAGAGAGAAAAGCAAGGCTAAATCTAGCACAGGCTGGAAAAAGATGAGGAGTGATTTCGGATGCCATTCAGAATAGGCTGGAGCTTTCCTCAGCTGATTTATGCTTCCCCCACTTGCTAAGGAAGGCCCCAAAGTGGAGATGAGCCTGGTGGGTGGCGTTGGTGTTGGGAAGAGCTGCGAGGGAGAATGACGGGCGGCAGGGAGGAAGTGACAAAAGGCAGATGAGATTGGCACTCCACGATGCTTTAAGGAGAACTTTACTCAAATATGCCAGCTCCTTTGGAGGGTTTCATCTGGGTCCTTCACGTTGGCTAAGGAATTCACCAACCAAGACACAACTCCGAATCCCAGGGAAGGAAACAAGTGGGTTGGGACTTTGACAGAATTATATCCCTGCTGGCCTGCTGCCCTAAACATGTCAGGAAGGAGCCTGTTGAACATGGCAAGTGATGTTTCTAGAGCCTGTAGCCATCCGCTCATTGTTGCGGCTTGCTTATTCAGACCCCTTCCTGGGGCCTTTGGCTGGGACAGAAAAAGTTCATTTTAGAAACACTGTGGCAAAGTTTTTGGAGCAGATTGAATAGTGTCTCCAAAAAAAGATGCATCCAGGTCCCAACCCTGGGGGCCCTGTGGATGTGACCTTCATGGAAATGGGCCTTTGCAAGCGGATTCAGGTGAGGACTGGGGTCATGGTGCTCCAGGTCCAGAGGGAGCCCCACATCCAGGGACTTGCACCCGATAGGAAAAGTCCCCAGGGAAGCATGGGCTGGAGTCGTGCAGGGGCAGAGGAGGGGCCGCAGTGATGGCGCCTGGAGCTGAGGCCTGCAGGAAGTCCCCAGCTGCTGGAAGAGGCAGGAGGGACCCTCCCTGAGAGCCTCTGGCACCTTGATTTGGACCTCTGGCCTCTAGAACCATGGGAGAGGGAGCTTCTGACCCTCAGAGTCCTGCAGGTTAAGGAGATTTGTCCAGCAGCCAGCTCAAACTAACACAGAGTTCCAAACCCAAGTCTCTTTGGTCTCCTTTGTCCCTTCTCCCGTCACTTTCACACTACAGCCGGGGGATTCTTCCTCAGTCCACAGATCGCACCATGGCCTGGCTGGAGAAGGGTCCTTTATGCATGGGATTGACCCTCCTCTCCCACCGGGCCTCGTGATCCATTTCTTCAACAAACGTGTATTGAGTACCTGCCACATGACATGCGCTGCCTGAGCATGGGCGACTGAGAGCAGAACCTGCAGTGAGGAATTTTCTTTTGGAAGAAACATGGTGGGGAGTAGATGTTAGCAGCCTCTGACTGATGTGGCGGCATTAAGAACTAGATGAGGGGCTGGGTGTGCAGCTCGGGGTACAGCACTCCCCTAGGAGGCCCTGGGTTCCATCCCCAGCACTGCAAAACATAAAAAATAATACAGAGAGAGGGAAATGTGTTAAATGTTTAGAACAGAGCCTGGTCCACCGTGAGACTCAGTAAATTCTAGTGGTTGTGATGGTTTCTGTTAGTAAGAAGCTATTGTTGGAGAAAACTGCATGAAACCCACATAAGAATGTGTCCTGAGGCCAGCCTGCTACTCTGGAAAGCAAGAGAAGGAAATCACCACTAGCTGTGCAGAAAACTGCACGTACGTCTTTGCACCATCTCCAAGGCTCTGACTCTCGTCGCTCTCTGTTGCATGCGCATGCACATGTTCTCGGAATCCATTTCCTTGAAGGTGTGAGCTGGCGGGGCAGCAGGCAGGCCTTCTGTCACCGCAGTAACACAAATGTCATATCTTGCCGCCTGGGGGTCAGAAGTCCAAAATGGGGTCAGCAGGGCCGTGCTCCTTTTGGGAATGGGGAAGGGGCCATTTCTTGCCTTTCCAGCTTCTAGAGGCTTTGAGAGGCCCATGTTCCTTGGCTCATGGTCGCTTCCATCTCTAAAGCAGGCAGTGCAACTCTTGCCGCCACGCTCTCTCCTCTGCTTCCGTTGTCACTTCTGAACTCTGACCATCCACCTCTGTCTTGCAAGGCCCCTGGTGGTTCTCTTGTGCCCACCTGGTTATGCCAGGTAATGTCCCCATCCTAGGATATTGAACCTAATCCTGTCCACAGTGTCCTTTTGGCCTTGTGAGGTAACATTTTCACAGGTTCCTGGGATCGGGATGGGGACACCTGGGGGTGCTGCTCCCCCACAGCCGGCCATGGCAGTCAGCTTTCCCTGTGGCTCTGAGGTGGTGGGGAAGCCCCCAGGTGCACCTCCTTCCAGGTGTGAGCTGCGGGGGGGGCCATGTGCTGCTTTATGGACATGCGCGATGCCCCTTCCTCATGGCTGGCTGGGTCACTGGACCACGTCAGTGTTCAGCCTTGGTGGGTCGCCTGCTGTATGGAAACTGATGGGTCCCCAGTAGGGGGACTGTGGTCATCTCCAGTGTCCTGCAGTCACATGACGTTGTGGCTCAGGGAAGGAGGTTCTGCTGAGATGTCTTTTTACCCCTCATCTCATGACTTCGGGGAGTTGGGAAGGTGAAGGGGGCAGAGTCATGTCAGGGAGTGAAATGCAGCTGAAATATACCCAGTTTAAAGGAGTCACCAGTGAACGCGTCCCTCCCTGGGGGAAGGGCCAGGGCCCCTGGTGGGCTGGTCTAACCCCAAGGGGTCCGGCCACAGGGTCCACGGAGGGTTTGCTAGGCCAGTGGGGCACTTTGGAAAGTAGGGAGTTGGTATCTGTGTTGAAAAGTGGACAGTCTTCCTAGGAAGGTGGTCCTCAGGCTCTTGAGCAATTGACAGGCTCTGGCCACCATGAGCGCAGCCTGTCTTCACACCCCGTTTGGTGGGCCACTGCCCTCGCTTGCCCCCATTGTGCCCTGCCCGCCTCTCCCTCTCTCCTCTCCACTTCTGCAGGGGTCTGGTTTGCACAGCTACATCTGTGGCTCCCAGGACCCAGGCTCTGCTCCTCAGCTTGGCAGTCCAGGGAAGAGGGCTGGGATGGGTGCCAACATTCACACCTTATCACGTGGGCCTCCAGGCCTCATCTCAGTCTCTCTTCTGGTACAGGGGACAAAGAAACAAGATCATCTGTGCTGTGATGTGGCTCCTAACACCCTGGAGCATAGGCACCTGCCATGTGCCTGGCCCCTCCCTGCCATGCATTGTCAGGAAGTGGAGTGGCACGCAGGATGTATGAGTTTCTTGTAGCTGCTATAACAAATCACCACAAACTGATAATCCGCTGGCTTCACACCACAGACACATATTCTCCTGTACTTCCACAGGCTGGAAGTTTGGACTCAAGTGGTCACCAGGATGTTCCCCCTCCAGAGGCCTCAGGTGAGAATCCATTCCTCACCTCTGCTGGGGGCTGGTGGCATCAGGCCTTTTTGAGCTCTTGGCCACACCTCTCCAGTCCCTGTCTATGTCTTCCCACAGCCCTTCTTTTCTGTCCATCCTCTGTGTCTCCCTCAACTCCTTGGACGGCTCTAATCAGGACCCATCCTGACAAGCACTTCCTGTTGAAATCCCTCATTTCATCCTGTCTCTTGTTCTAAAAGTTATTATTCACTCTTGTGCCCTTATGCCATAGAAAGTCATATTCGCAGGTCTCAAGGATTGGGCAACAGCACACCTGTTGGGGTCACTATCCAGTCCCCTGCAGGGGGAAGGTCAAGGCCTCTGGATGCAGTCAGACCCTGATTCCAGTCCAATCCCAGCCTGATGATTCCTGGTTGCCTGACGTTGGGCAGATTGCTTTACCCTTATAACTCTGTCTCAATACCTCTCAAAGGGATTAAGAATCCAGTTCATAGAATAGCCACGATGGCTCAGCCAGCAAACATAAAGGGCATGAAGCTTGGTGCCTGGTATTTAGCAGGTGCTCAGCAGCCCTAGCAGAAAATGACTATGTGCAGACACCTGTGGCTCGTCCTCTGACATGTGTGCTGACTGCTGGGCCTTTTCATCTGATGTGGGATCTGCTATGAGATGGGAAAAGTTTCTGGAGAGGGAAAAGCAGACTCAGCTGACAAAGAGGGTCACTGGCTGTGTGCAGCTGGAGCCCCTCTGAGCATAAAGGTTAGAACGTGGTAGAGGTGCTTGAAGGAGAGAAAGCCTGGAAAACGAAGCATTTTCCCCAAAATAGGTCTGATGGTTCCAGGGGGTCTCAGCAGCAGGGCTGGCCTGATGGCTACACTCCAGGCAGTGCTGGCATGAGCGGCCTCTGCCCATCCGTGTCCTTTGGTAAGATCCCACCACTTTTGGAGCACTTACTCACTTTCTGCACAGTAAGATGCTTTGGGCGTGCTGTGTGGAGAACTATGTTCTCCACATAGTTCCCTGGCCAGCCGGCAGCAACAGCCATTTCTCAGGGAGCCCTAGTTCCTTTCTGTGTGGAACAGCATTTAGAAACCAAGATCCACGTGAAGTATGTGTGGTACTATTAGGATATCAGGGCTCTTGGGCTCTTGGGTAACTGAACATGTACGTATGTGTGTGTATGCCGATGTACAATATATTGTTGTTGTTAGGTGTTGTGGAGTCATGTTCGACTCATAGTGACCCTCATAGGGTTTTCAATGGCTGATTATTTCTGGATTGCCTCAGGAGTGGATTGTCATGTCCTTCTCCTGCACAGAGATAGTACAAGCTGGTTATTTTATTATAGTCAACTCCGAGTATCCATGGAGACCAAGAGCCCTCACGGGTAGCCAAACATTTGAAGAGAACCTGTGCACATCATCCCATATATTTTAAATCATCTCTAGGTGAATGGTAAAACCTAACACAGTGGTAATGCTGTATAAATAGTTGTTATGATGCATTCTTTCTGGGAGAATACGAGTAAAGTCAGTACTTATTCAGTACAGTTTTAAAAATCATATTTTTGATCCATGGTTGGTTGAATCCGTAGGTAGATAAGGAGGACCAACTATATTCTAAAGGTGGATGCATTGACATGGCAGGGAATGTTTTAAGTGGATGGAGAAGTGGCTTTGGACTATTCTTGGTCTTCCAAGATTGTCCCTAGAGCAGGGAGCAGTCTTCATGTGGAGCCTGGGTTTGCTGATCTCCACTGCTGTTCCTCACTCCCCGATCCCATGAGGGTCTGAGGTGCACCCCAGGGTCCCCCTCCTGTGCTCTGAATTCCTGCCCACAGTGGTCACTGCAGCTCTGACAGGGTCAGTCCAGCAGCTTTCCAAATCTCCTTTCCTCCCCACCTGGACCTTCCCCCGGTCCCCAGGTCAGACATGTGTCCTGGTTCACAGACCTCAGTTCCTGGCACCCTAGGGCCTTCTGCTGCAGCGCCTCCCCAGCTGGTCTCAGCCATTGCGATTGTCCTGATGCACTGGGCTTTAGCACACTGACAGGCTCCAGCAAAAGGGGGCTGCGAGTGGCCTCCAGGATCCAGACCCTCCTACAGGCACGTGGGGACTGTTCCAAAGGTGTGGGACTGGTGAGATGCTGAGATCCTGCTGTGGGAGGAGGAGCTGTCTGCTGTGCAGACCTGCCCACTCTGCCCGGTCTCCCCTTGCGCCCCGGTTCCCACTCAGCCCCCACGTGCACTGTGAACCAGCTGCCCCCAGTTCATCCTCTGTTTGTTGTCCTTGGAGCACTGCTCTCTCAGTTCCCTGGACCTAGAACAATCTTCCCAGAGATCACCAGGAGGCTGGATCTTTCTCATGCTGTCACAAAGTACTATAGACCAGGTAGCTTAAGTGGCAGAAGCAAATTTCCTCACAGTTCCTGAGATCCCAAACCAAGGTGCCAGCCGGCGGGTTCCTCCCAAGCTTCTCTTCTTGGCTGTGGACTGTGTCCCTTCTCTGCACCTCTGTGCAGACTTGCCTCTGTGTGCGTCTGTGTCCTGATCTTCTAAGGACACCAGCCGTATCAGATTAGGGCCCTTCCTTGTGACCTCATTTTAACTTAATTGCCTCTTTAAATACCCTAGCTTCAAATGCAGTCATATACTGGGGTAGGGGTTGTAACTCTAACATATGCATTTGCAGAAGACACAATTCAGCCCACCACACTTTGTCCCATACCCTAGTCCAACTTCATTACAGCCTTGGTCACTTCCCCCAGGGTATCTTCATCCATTTCTGACTGCTTATTGATTGGTTATCCACTATTCTGGAACAGGGCTGTGCGATGGCAATGTTATGCAAGCGCCAAGTTAGCTTTTGCTTTCTAGTCACCGTGTGGAGAAAGAAGTGAAAGGAAAGCATTGGAATCAATCTTACTAATATATGTTATATAATCCAATACATCAAAGTTAATGTTATTTCAGCATGTTATTGATATAGATGTTAGACATTTCTCCTTTCTCGTACTAAGTCTTTGATTTCTGGCGCGTGTGTTATGGTCAGCCATGCGTCCCACTTTGGACAAAGCTCATTTTAGTTCCTCAGTGGCCATGTGTTTCCATATGGGCAGCGCAGTTCCAGATCAGCTCCAGGAGAGTAGAGAACTTCTTTCTTGTGCTTGGCACTGTATTCCCCGTGTCCAGCACACAGTAGGTGCTCCACATTTGCTTTCATCTTGAATGAACAAGAGATGGACTCCATGTGATTGGCCGCCTCCCTCGCCCCAAGGCAGGTGTGGTGGCTTTCCTCAGGGGTGGGAGAAGACGCTGGGCCTGCCCTCCAGCCTCCCCAAAGGCCTGAGCGCTCACGCCAGTTGGAGCCATTTGCTGTCCTGATCTGATCCATACCTGCTGCATGGCCAGGGTGCCTCCCAACCTCTGATGGTGGCTTTGTCTGCAGCTTAGCTGGACCACGTGAATTCCCAGTGTGAAGCTGGCTCAGATCTTCACATCCCAAGAAAATCAGGCCATGGCCGCATGGCCCAGGGGAGGGAGTGTGGGTTCGGGGTCTTAGTCTCGGGTTCTAGTCCTTGCTCCTCTGCTTGAACTACCTGAACTCTCAGAGAGCTAGGGGCAGAACATTTCCCCGAATGTCCTAGAGTTGCTCCCCTGACCCACAGGCCCTCCCTGCATGGCATGGACAGAAGTGGGTCACAGACCTGTCCCCTTTCCGCTTCCAGGCTGGTCCTTCTTCTAATGCCCCATCAGAACCAGGACCCAAGGTGGGGTGGTGGCAGGCACTGGCTTTGGGGTCACAGCCCTGCAATGGCCTGTGTGTTTGGACCTCCAGGCTCTCCCTATGGATCCTGAGTGTGTATTCAGCTACCCAGGTGAAAGAGAGGCAGCCTCGGGAATGGGGGGGGGTCCTGCTTCCCATCATCCCAGTGCATCCCATGGGACAGAGACCACCAGGGCTGCGGCTCGCCCACTGGACAGGACCCGCTATCCTTATTAGAGCTCAGTAGTTCGTGGGGAGGCGGATGACTAGCACCTGCCACATCCACTGGCTCCCCTCCTCGGTGGCTCCCCTCCTCGCTGGCTCCCCTCCTCGCTGACTCCTTCTCCTCACTGGCTCCCTTCCTCACTGGCTCCTCCTCCTTGCTAGTGCCTTATTAGAGCTCAGTACCTGGTGGGGGAGGGGGATGACTAGCACCTGCCACATCCACTGGCTCCCCTCCTCGCTGGCTCCCCTCCTCGCTGACTCCTTCTCCTCACTGGCTCCCTTCCTCACTGGCTCCTCCTCCTTGCTAGTGCCTTATTAGAGCTCAGTACCTGGTGGGGAGGGGGATGACTAACACCTGTCACACCTACTGTCTCCCCTCCTCACTAGCTCCTCCTCCGCGCTGGTTCCTCCTCCTCACTGGCTCCTCCTTCTCACTGGCTCCTCCTCCTCATTAGTTCCTCCTCACTGGCTCCCCTCTTCCATGGCTCCTCCTCCGGGTCCCCATGCCACAGGTAAGGCCTCCCAGATGCCAGCATCTCTCCCTTGGGGCTTTGCCTGGCAATAGGCAGATAGGAGTCTAACTGCACAGGCCTTTCCTGCATCCTCACCTTCAGTATTTCCCGGCCTTCTCCGTGGGTCAGACAGATAGTTTCCCAGAGTTGAGGACCCGGTTTTCCAACTCGGCCCATCTCATGGCTTTCTTTATACCTGAGTTTCTGCATTGTGGGACCTGATGGGAAGCTCCCAGTTAGCATCCTGTTACACACATAAACAAGTAGAAACCAGGTACCATTTTTTCTGGTGGTCTTAGAGGGAGAAGAAAAATAAAACACGGTGATAGGGCAAAGTATAACCAGGTGGGAGCTTCTATTTTACCTGAGGTGGCCAGGGAAGGCTTCTCAGAGGCAATGACTAAATTTTTTTTAAAAAGTATTTACTCTCATAATTGTTTTGTTTTTTGGTTTTTTATTTATTTTTTGTTGACAAATGAAAAGAGGAAGTGACTTTTGAAGGGAGACCTAAATGAGATGAGAGAATGAACCATGCTGACATGCTCAGGGGAAGACATTCTAGGGAGCGAAAGTAGCAAGTGCAAAGACCCTGAGGCAGGAGTAAGTTGTGTGAGTTGCAGGGAAAGGAGAGAGATTAGTGTGGGGGCTGTGGAATGAACAGGATGGAAACATGGTTGAGTTGTGCTCTGAAAGGAGTAGGGAAGGGCTGGGAAGGCTGCTGGAATATGGCACATTCAGTTTGAACACCACGCCATCTGGCCAACTAGGACAAGCCAGTCACCCTACAGAGGGTCATGGGTTCAGACCACATGGGCCATATGAGCAGTGAGTAGAACTCTGGCTTCTTGTCTCTAGATAGATTTCTTGTTCTCAGAAGAGTCCTGGCTCTGAGTGACGGGGGACTTCTGTTGGCCTTTAAACAGGATCAGCCTCTAGGGGCTGAGGGCTTAGAAAGGAAGTCAAGTGTGGGAGGGGCTCCTGGGAGCACTGGGCTGTCTCTGTGACATGGCCCACCCCTCTGTGGCCGCCAGGACCCTGCAGTGATGCAGCCCCCACTGGATGGGGAGGACCCACAGGCAGGGGGCATATCTTGGTCCCTTGTGTCCCCTACTTTGCCAGGAATAAGGTCTGGAGCCTACTCAGTGCCGGGGACTTATAAATCGCTATTCACTGGCTGCCATGCTCAGCTGACAAACCTGTGCTAGCTGCCTGCACGGCCCCAACACAGGCACGGCAGGCGCTTCTGCAGTCAATTGTTTACATCCTAATTGCATCATTGCTAAGAAGGAAACGCCTCCCCCCATGGCCCTGAGCCCTTTGTGGTAGTAGGGAAAGGCAGGCCTCTCTGAGGAGGTGGCACAACTTAAGTGATGCAACTCGGAGCAGCTACGATGTGCCAGACGCTGTCCATAGGGTCGGGGATGGAGCAATGCCTGGAACAGCCCCAGATCCCCGACCTCGTCAAGCTGGCTTCTTGGCAGGCAGATGCCGAAAGTGAACAAGTTAAATATGTAATAGGACAAGTACATGGAAAGGAACGAGGCCGGGCAGGAGGGAGGATGTCTAAACAGGGTGATTGGAAAAGACCTCGATTACCAAGGTGACATTTGAACAAAAGATTACCAGAGGCCATGGGGTGAGCCACATGGGTTTCTGGGGGAACCACAAGTGCAAAGGCCCTGAGGCGGGAGCATGCCTAGCAACTTTGAGGACCAGCAAGGGGGCTGATGTGGTTCCAGCATGTGGTGTAGGTGGCAGCAGCAGAGATGAAGCTTGGGAGATTGTGGGGAGCCAGATGGTCACCACTCTGAGGCCCTTCTAAGGGCTTGGTGGGGGCTGAGGTAGAGCAGGGTAGGAAGCACCATGTTTTGCTGTGGGAGGACAATCTACTGGGGAGGGGAGAGCCAGGGGAAGCTGGGAGGCCCTGCTGGGAATGAGTGGGAGCTCACCAGGGAAGAGGGAAGAAGGTGCAGGCTGAGGAGTCGGCAGCTGTGAGGCGGGGTCACTGGAAGGAGCAGACGGGTTTACTGGACTGGAAACAGAAGGCAGTGAGGGAGGGCAGAGCGGAACCAGGAGCCGGGGCCAGAGGGGCGGCCAGGGGCACTGTGCAGGCCACATGGGCGGATGTGGCCTCCAGGCTGGGAGCAGGGAGAGCCCATGGGGTCTGGCAGCTGCTGACGTAGGACCTCCATGGCCTATCCTGGCCTCAGGGTGGCACCCTGGGCACAGGTTGCTGGTGGCAGCCCCCAGGCCAGAAGGGGTGACAAGGGCGCAGGTCCTTTCCCCAAGTTTTAAATTTTTTAAAATTTTTAATATTTTTATTTCTATCTATCTACCTACCTACCTACCTACCTACCTACCTACCTACCTATCTAATTTATTACCAGCTGCTAGAAAGCTCAAGTCTGGGCGACTTTCTTCCCCTGACACAAAGGCGTCTAGAGTAAGACACACGTGCAAGTGAATTCATTTTTAATTGTACATGGAAAGCCTGCTGTGCTTCCTTGGGCTTGGTTGCTGGTTCCCTGCGCCACCCCATTGCTGCCCTTCCATGCTATGCTCAGGCTGTGATTCAGCTCTTATCCAAGCTCCACACACCGCTTCCCAGGTTGGACCACGCTAGCCTGTGCCAGCACGTCAGTTCCAATTCTAATTTACTCCTGGTCGGGGCAGAATTTCTGCGGGAGTTTCTGCTGCAGTGGGCCGGGGATGACTTTGATCTTGTGTCTGGCTGTCTGCGTGTGGAATTGCTAATGTGTTGATAGCCTGGAGGACACACTACCTTCCGTGTTCCCAGAATGCCACTGGGCGAAGCCCATCCTCCTGGGTCTTGGGGTCCCTGGAAAAGCAGGAGGGGCCGGCTGAGGGGGGCTGGAGGCTGAAAGGAGTCTAGCTTCATTCCACATGTGCTGTGATGTCACTGCTGGGCTCGGAGCAGAGAAGGGATGTGGTCTGCCTGGGCTTCTTGCTATTGGCAAAGATGGATGCCAGCACCAAGGAGAGAGTGGGGGCTCTGTGTGGGTTCAGGGGACGAGGTGGGGGCCTGGGCAAGATCAGGAACGGGGGCTTTGCATCCATCACCAGCTGCCACCTGCCTTGGCAACTCATCCTGCGACGGGGCTGGCCTGAGGAGTCCAGGGCAGCAGGAGTGATCTGCCAGGTCTTTTTCTGGAACCTGCATAATAAAGAAGAATGAACTTCCTGCGTAGAAGTTGAGAATGTGTTTTGGAGAAGGCTCTCTTCTACCGCTCTGTAAATTGTGGAAAGAAATAAGTTATCTCTATCTGAAAAAGAAAAACAAATTAAAAAGGCTAAGCAGTGTACCATCCTCTGCAGAGGGAGTTGGGCTGCAGGAAAGAAGGAAGGTTCTAGAATCTGTAAAACTCCGATGGTTGGTCTCCTGCTGCAGCCTGAGATGCCCCAATGAGCCCCCTGGGGCCATGGTCTTGTCCTGCTCCCCCCTGCCTTCCTCTTTTCTACAGCCACACAGGGGGCTACAGGGGCCTGGGGAGCAGGGCAGGGGACACCTGGGGTCTTCAGGTGGCCCCCGGTCCTGATGCTAAGGGGACAGTCCCCACTTCTGGCTGGGGGTGCCCTGGAGGTGAGCATGGCTTTGCAGCCACGTGGTTGTGGGAGTGGATTTGTCTCTAAAATCAAACTGCTCGCCAGTGGAGGAGCAAAGCAGGTCATCTTTCCTGGAAACAGGGGTGTTGCAGGCAGCTTGAAGCTGAGCTTCCAAATTCCTGGGACACCAGGACAGGACCAGCAGCTGAGTCAGAGACAGGGAGTTAGGCCTGATGGCCCCCAGCATGGACTTGGTCTGGAGCTCCTTACCCCAGTGTCCAGCCCTGTCACGAGTCTGTAATCTCTGGTGGGTAGGGAGCCTTGCTGAGAGCCATGATCTCCTATTTAAAGAGTTAAGTAATCCATGTAATGGACTGAGCAAATAAAGCACAGAGAGGGCAAGTCATTTACCCATGGTTACACAGCAAGGTGCATGGCACAGTCTGACTCCAGAACCCACAGGTTAACCACTGTGCTAAGCACACATGGGTTGGCACTTTGTCACCTAGTTCTTCTAATGCTGGAGGCATTAATTAAGTCTCACTGTCTTCATTTGTGAAGATGAAAATGATTCCTAACTTGCAAGGGTTATGGATGAGGATCAAAAGACACTGTCAATGGGGATCAGGGTTTGTCATTTTAATCTGTAATTTAGACAGTCGCCAGGATGGCTGCTTCTATTCAGATCCTCCCCTGCACTGCTCTGGAGTGGCTTGGGGTGTGGTCCCTGTCCAAGCCCTTCTGAAACTCTGAGCCCAGGATGACTGTGTCTGGAGACAGGGTGGAGGTGCCTGAGGTTAAATGAAGTCATGAGTGTGGGGCCCTAATCCAGGAGGACTGATGTCCTTACAAGAGGGGGAAAGAGACCTGAGCTCACTCGCCATCTGCCCGCACAATGTGGGAGGCCACGCAAAGTCCAGCAGGGGGGTGAACTAGCTACTGCACAGAACCAAGCTGCTTGCTACCTTGACCTGGGACCTCCAGGACTGGTGGAGATAAACGTCTGCTGTGGAAGCCACCACGTACTGGGTTTTGCAGGAGGGGCTGACAGAGATACGCACCCCTCTCTGCCCTGGACAGCATGTATTCCTGTCCTCACCAATCTGATCCCAAACAGGCCACTGCATGCCCAATGGGCCCTGCACTCTGCGTCTACCTTGCGCATTTCATGCTAGCTGCCAGGTGGGGTGGTGTTGATTGTCCCCATAAAGTTGTTGTTTTTGTTAGGTGGCATCAAGTCGTGTCCGACTCATAACAACCCTTAGAGAGTTTTCAATGGCTGATTGTTTCCATATTTCCTCGGGAGTGTATTGCCATATCCCTCCCCCATTTTTGTGGTGCTGAGAATAAATCTCAGGACCATCAGAGACTGTAAAGCAGCGCTCTACCAACTGAGCTAAATCCCAGCCCCACCCCATAGAAGCAGCAGTCAAGAAATCAAAAGGTACATTGCACTGGGAAAAGCTTTGGCAAAAGATCTCTTTAGAGTGTTGAAAAGTAAAGATATCCCATTGAAGATGAAGGTGTGACTGACTCATGCCATGGTATTTTCAGTCGCATCATATGATTATGAAAGCTGGACACTGAATAAGGGAGACAGGAGAAGAATTGATGCGTTTGAATTATGGTGCTGGAGATGAATATTGAATATACCATGGATTGCAGAAAGAACCAATAGATCCATCCTAGAAGTGCAACCAGAGTGCTCCTTGGAAGCAAGGATGGCTAGACTGCATCTTACATATTTTGGACATGTAGTCAGGAGGGACCAATCCCTGGAAAAGGATGTCATATTTGGGAGTGGCAGGTCAATGAAAAAAAGGAAAACCCTCCACCAGGTAGATTGACACAGTGTCTGCAACAATGGCATTAAACATAAATAAGATTGTGTGCCTGGCACAGTGTTGAGTAGTGTTTCATTCTGTTGTATGTAGGGTCCCAGAGGTGACACAGTGGCTCTTGCCAGGCAAGAAGTCTCCCTTGGACTCCAGACAGGGGTGGGGGCTTACTGGAAATGATAAAACACAGATATTAAGAGCAGTATGTCCCCGGCCCACAGCACTAAACAAGGTGGCATGGGCATCAATCCTCCTGGGGGCCAAAGCCCAGCCTGAGAGCTGCTGTTCTTTGCGATTGTCCTAAAGAGGCTCTGAGCCCTGAGGCCCATGACTGCCTCACAGGACAGCAAACAAAGTGACCACCGTCTCCACTGTGTACGGTGACCCACACGTCCACATGCACAGCCTTCCGGAGGGCACAGCTGTCCTTCCACCATCGTTGGGCACTTGACAGGATGCAGCAGGGGCAAGGCGACCTCTGGGCTGCCTCCAAGGTCTCCAGATACCCAGGCTCCAAGACCTGTCCCCTCTGTGTGGCAAGGGGTTCACCCTTCTCACTCCCGTGGATACATACTCTTCAAACTGTCATCTCCTGGCTGAAATCGTGCCCGGGTATGGGCTTCAGCACAACTTCTTTGCCTTTTTCCGATCTCTCTTTTAAGCCAGCAAAGTAGGGGTTGTGCCAAGGGTGGTGACTCACCCCTCCTCCCAGCCACTTTCCTGCAAATCTTAGGGGGGACTTGGATGGTGAGGTGGGACAAGGGGTCAGGAAGCTCCTCGGGCCAGGCAAGGCTGCATACCCCTGAGCCTGGGCTCCTGGGGGAGGCTTGTGCCAAATGCCCCTTTCCGTGTCTCACCTCACACCTGGATCCATGACGAGGGGCCTTTCTGGAATTCTCTGGAATCCTCTATCCCTGACCTGCTGGGTACCACCCATGGCTAAGCTTGAGAGCCCTGGACTTTGAACTAGTCTCAGAGCAGCTGGGGGGCGGGGTGGGACTCCAGAGACCTGGAGGTCAACCCGAGCTTCCTCCGGCCTCCCACCAGCACCGTGAGTCAGGGCTCACCCACCCATTGCCACTGGAGCCCACAGGTGCCAGGTTTCACACTGCCCTTGGGAATTTAGCAGCAGAGGATGCCCAGAGCTTGCAGCCTGCTGTTCCCCACCCACCAGGGAGCTCACTGCCAGGGCAGAGAAGTCAACACGCAGGCAAGTGCGGGCTGGGGCGTCCAGGGGAAGCACCCTGCAATGTCAGAGAGCAGATGCCCTGAGGACCTGGTGCTGAGCCTGACGCCTGAAAGGCCTCTGAGGGCTCTGGGATGAGAGACACACGCGAGGCAGAGGGGACCAGCAGAGCCCAGCTGGGCCCGAGCCCAGCGGACTCCCCAGGGGAGCTGCATCTCCTCCATTGCGGCTGAACAGAGAGGGCAAGAGATGAGGCTTGAGGAGGGAGGGTGACTCAGCCCCAGGATGGCTAGACGTGGTGCACGTGGCCCTGGAGCGCTCTGAGGAGGTTGTGATGGAGGAACAGTGGGAATGGAGGAGACAGCCAGGGCAAGAACTGGATGCAAGTAGGCAAGCCAGAGTGGATGGTAGCCTGTCCAAGGCAGTGGAACCACAGAGGGGAAGAGGCTGGCTGAAGAAGCCACAGGGAAAGGCAAAGCCAAGGCCCTGGAGAGCCATCCCTGGCAGCAGCAATGCCGGAGCCTTCTGGACACCCTCCCTGTATAACATCCAAATGCCCGGCATGTGGTAGACACTCAAAAATAATTGTTGGGTGAATGAACAATTGAGTGAATGATCTTAGTTCTAAATCCTATCTGGTTACGAAGAACAGATGAAATCTTTATATAAAAGCACTAGAAACTTGCATAAATTCAGAAGGTGGTTCCGCTACAGAAACAGAGTCCCAAGATAGCAATGCCTTTATATCTTTCTCTTTTTGGGAGACAGTCTGTGTAAGCATATGGGGGCTAGTAGGGCAGCTTTGCAATCAACTAAAACCCAGACTTCTTATCTCTTGCTCTGCCAACTTCCACATGTGGTTTCTATCTCATGGCCCAATGTGGCTGCTGTACCTCCTGCCACCACATCTATATTCCAATGATTTCCACTGTGTCTGCTTGCCAAGCAACAGTAAAAGGGAAAGAACATGACTTCCCTTGAAGGACATGATCTAAAAGCTGTATACTTAACTTCTAGTCATTTAGTATTGGACAATATTCAGTTATAGGACTACACTCAGCTGCAGGAGATGCTGGGGCTGGCAGTCCTTGCTCTAACAGTTGTGCTCCCAGCTAAAATACAAACTTGCAGGGAGAATGAAGATTGGGAAACAGCTTCCACAGTACTGGCCATTTGAAGCCCATACAGCAAATGTTAACACCTGCTCATTCAGGACAGCCTCCAAATGGGTGTCAACTAGATTATTCTTGGCCCTTTTCTGTATGTGGGAAACATGCAACCATAACAAAAAGTTCTGTCTACACAGGCAAAAGCACCTCCACAGGTCTCTCCATTTTCTCTCTCAAAGGCACTCTGTGCTGTGATGCTGGGCCTCAGTTCCCCCATCTGTACCGTGGGCTCATGGTGAGGTTACAAGAATGCAAAACCCACACTGTCTACATGGAGATTTGTGCACTGGGGCTGAAGTTGGAGATCTTAAGATATTTGGGGGTGCAAATACCTGACTAAGGCCAATCTAAATAATAGGAGTTCTAGTTTCTTAACAAGAAGTCTGAAGAAATTGTTTCTACTATAGCACCAGTGGTTCACCCATGTCAGAGCTGTTGGTAACTCTGAGATCTTGACTTTCTCCTCAGGATCTCAAAACAGCTGCCACAGCTCCAGCTCACACACCACAGCACTGCAACCGGAGGCTTTCTTAACCTCAGCACTGTGGATGTTTGGGGCTGGAGGGCACTTTTTGAAGTGTTGACTGCACATTGTAAAATATTAAGCAGTATCCCTGGACTACACTCACTACATGCCAGTAACTGTTACCACTACCCATTCCCCCTTACCCAGGTTGTAGCAACCAAAAATGTCTCCAGATATTGCCATATGTCCCCTGGGGGACCAAGCTTACCACCATTGAGAAGTGCTGGTCCAGGGAGGGAGAAAGGGCAATGTTCTCTGGGGGCAGCTTCCTCTCTCTTCAGGGAGGAAAATATTTCCCAGGTGCATGAGAAGGTACCTCAGTTTCCAGGGTGGATCCCACGTCCACATTCTCTAAGAGTCCTGGACTGCAGAGTCAGCTGCTTTCTGCTCTTGCCGGGGAGGCTCTGCAGCCAGGGGTGGAGGGGGAAGGGAAGGGTGTAGGGCTCATGCCCAGCACCATTGGCTGAGATGAGCTTGTGAGGGAGGATCTGAGGGGGGCCTGGGATCCCCCCAAGGTCTCCACACCTGGGCCGAGTGCCCATCTGTCTTGCAGGACACTCTGCTGACGTTCATCGGGGTGTTCCCATTCAGACGGGTAGCGTCACCACGGTGCGTGGGAGGGGAAAGACTCCTTTTAGCCCTCTGCTAGACAGGAAGGAATGCCTGCAGCCGTAGCCCTGTGGCATCTGATCCCATCAGATCTTGGAAGCTAAGCAGGGTCAGGCCTGGTTAGTACTTGGAAGGGAAACTGCCTGGGAACACTAGGTGCTATAGGCTTGGGAGAAGAACCCGGCAACCCACTCCCAAAAATCAATCCACCATTGAAAACCCTATGAACAGCAGAAAAGCACTGACAATAGTGTATCATGTAGCGTCACCATGAGTCAGATACCGACTCCACCGCACCTAACAACAACAATAGGAAGGAATTAGGGCTGAGGAAAGCTAAGCTGCCGCTCCTGGGCCTCACAGCCAGGCTGCCCCAAGCTGTGGCTGTATGTGATCAGAACCACCCCAGCTGTCCTGGCAGAGACGAGATGACTTTTGGACCGCAGGGCAGGGCACAGAGGTGGAAATGGGCTGAGGGAGCCTCCTGAGTAAGCGTCAGCCATGCTTTGCAGCCGTGTCTGAGGCTGGACCAGGAAGGCTCCCGGTGGAGGCCAGGTAGCTGCCTGTTAGAGCTGAGGGCAGAGAGGGCCACATCCCCGCAGGATGCTGTGCTGGAAGGCACTCGGAGAGAACCATGCCATCCAGCTGCTCCTGTGATGGCTGCTGGGCTCTTCAGGGCAAGGCTGTGCTGCCTTTCTCGGCTGCCACCCTCCAGCTGAACATCCTCTGTGGCATCGTCCAGTGACTGGGGGAGGGGGGCAGGGTGAGGGGCCGATGTCCCCGGGGTCCTTCAAGCCCAGGACGTGCATTCACTGGTGTGATTCCTCTCCTCCCATGGAGACCCGTGGCGGGGCTGAGGCCAGGGTTACCTCTTGCACCTCCAGTTTTTCCATACCTCATGTCACTGACCCAGCATGGCTTTCTGAGGGCTCTGCAGGGCTGAGGGCTTCTTACCGGAAGGTTCTGGAAGCTGGCTGTACTTGCAGCAGCCCTGGCCCCACTGTCCTGGAGCCAGTGTCCTCTGGAGCCAGTGCTGCTGCGTTTTCCTGGCACTGAGGTGGTCGCTCTGAACCTCAGGGGTTCTGAGGAAGGATAGAAGGACAGGGAAAATCTGGGGGGCATGGGAAGGAAGGGGTTTCTCTCATCCCGGGAACTGGTCCAAGTCTTCTCAGCTGAGAATTCTAACCCAAGCAGAAGAGAAAAATGCTGCTGGGAGCCCTGCCTAGAAGCCAGTGCTTCCCTAAGCATCTCACCAGCTGGATTATGGACTGTAGTCAAAGCTAACAGACCTACGTCATTTCCTTAAGAGCAGATATAGTAGGAATTTCCTCGGCTGTCCCAATCTAGACATTTTGGCCATGCTTCTTTTTTAACCTGTAAATCTATACCAGACATCTGCCAGGATTCCGTTAAACAATGTAACTTCAAAAGCCCTATACCCACTGTGGAGACACCTAAGTGCACCTCTCTAGACTCCCGTGCCTCACTCTGGAAGCGTGCTCTCTCTCGCCCTGTATCTAATAAACTTCCGACTGCTTCACTTTCTCACTGACTCGTCCTCAAATTCAATTTTGCAACTGAGACAAGAACCCGGCTTTCACCTGAGTGGAGGTCCCCAGGAGGGAACTCCTCAGGGCAGGTAGTAACGCTGGGGTATAGCACCCATAAATCTACTGACAGTTCCGCAAGCACCTCACGGTTCTCTGGGCCACCCTCCCCCTCGCCGCCAGGAGTGGTTTACAGTTTGCCTGGGGTTGGTACTTCCCCAACCCCACTGCAGGGAGGACCTGACCCAGGCCTGGGCGCTTCCATCCTATTGCTGGGGCTGACCTGGAGTGGGCAGGCAGCCCCGGGAGCAGAAGGTGACTGGGCTCTGTGTTGCTGTGGTTAGCAGGCTCCTCGCTCCAGGCCTTCCTCTCAGTGATGGTTTGATTTGCATTTCCCTAAAAAGCAATGAAATCCAGCACTTTCTCCTGTGTTTATAGCCATCCTGGGTTTATAGCCATCTTTTCTGTGAATAACATTTCTGCCTTTTCTTCGCATAGATGCCATTGTGTCCTGGTGACTAATGGGGCTTGGCGGCCCCTTGGAGAGGCGGGTCTCTCCCTTTCTGCTCTCAGCTCAGGAGGCTTCAGGGCCGGGTTCTGTGCACATTACTGCTTGGTCTTCAGTTCTGGAATCTGTTGTGAGGTGTTTGTCCTGTGAATTCTGTGCCAGCTTCTGTTTCTTTAGGATATTTTAGGGGTTTGGGGCATAGATGAGTGGCAGAGCACTTACATAGCATGGGGGAGGCCCTGAGTTCAATCCTTCGCACTGCTGAAGAAGGAAAAAAGGAATAAAAGGCATTCTGATCTTGCCACTGCGTGCCACTGCAATACCTGTCTTAAAATTCAGAGACCCAAGAAGCCTGAGCCATCAGAGACCAGTGCTTTCCTGAGTTCAGAAGGAGATCCCAGCTGAGCCTCAGGCAGAGGGGGCATGAGACCATGTGCTGGGTGCATCATTTACCATGGCATAACTGACCAGCCCAGACAGCTGAGTCCAGGGGTCAGGGCTGTGTTGATCTCTCCCAGGGTTCTTGCTTGGGATCCTGGGTATTAGTCCAAGGGGAGAAAACTTTCAAATAAGGATGAATCTGCCGGACTAAAGGAAATTAATTAGTAATAGTAAATATATTTGGCAGATTCTGAAACATCCTATTCAACGCACATGTGTGTGACAGCACAAGAGAGAAAGTGACAGTGAGAGTGGGAGAGAGAGAGAGAGAGAGAGAGAGAGAGAGAGAGAGAGGGAGAGGGAGAGAAAGAAGGGAGGAAGGGAGGGAGGGAAAGAAAAGACAGAAAAGAACATAAAGTTTGCTGGGTCCCAGGGTATACACCTGTCATCCTAGCAACTTGGGAGGCTGAGGCAGGAGGATCACAAGTTTGAGGTGAGAGGCAGCCTTCCCAACTTAATGAGATTCTGCCTCAAAATAAAAAAAAATAGAAAGGGGTTGGATGTAGCTCAGTGGTGCAGTATCCTGGGTTAAATCCCCCCAGTACTGAAAAAAAAAAAGAAAGAAAGAAAGAAAGGAAAAAGGAAAGAAAAAGTTTAGCAGCCTCAATGTAAGTTATAGCAATTCAATTCTTTTGGGGGTCTTTTGAATAGTATGCCAAAGAAAGATATCATTCATAATACATTCAAAACCTTATTTTCAGAGTTCTTTCCTCATTCTTTCTTCAATAGCCAATAGTGCTGTACACTTATTCTCTATTCCTTCTTCATCCAAACAGAACAAAACAAAACAAATAAGCACTGATTTTTTTTCATTCAAGTTCAAGGGCTCTTTGAATTTTTTCTACCCTCTCTCATATTTTCCTCATTCCTTTCCATTCTCCCCTCTACCCGTAATTCTCTCCCTTTCTGCTGTGATCCCCTGTAGCCCCACCTCACCCCATCTCCCTTATTAATCTTTGCCATCCACAAGGATCAGGCCCAGGAACCGGCAGACAGGACCCCTCCTCAAAGGGTTGGAGGGGAAGGCCAGGTTGTAGTATTGGCTTCTAACTTGGATCTATGCAAGTAAAGATCATTCTGAATTTTTTAAGAAAGGAAAAGTGGGTTACTTCCAGACAAGAGGAGGCTCTCTTACCTGAGTAGTGCTGGTAAGGACATTGAGTCCTTGGCTGCTCTGGGGACTCCTGTTTGAAACTTCTACTTAGGACTGATGATGGGGCAGGGACTATGCAAGGATGTCAGGGGCCCCTAAGAGAACCCCTTGATTTGGTGACTGTTATGGATTGAATATGAAACATCCCCCACAGGCTCATGGTTTGACGCTTGGTCCCCAGCTGGTGGCGCTGTTTTGGGAGGTTGTGGAAACTCTGGGAGATGGGACATGGCTGGAGGAAGTAGGTCACAGAGGGAGGGTCCTTGAGGGTCTGTTATTCCTGGCTGCTTCCTGTCATGCTCTCTGCTTCCTGGGCTGCCATGATGTGAACT
>VMDO01006770.1:0-97072 GCA_007922755.1 Pedetes capensis
GATCCGTTGTCTTTCATAATCCGTACTATGTTAGATTTTTCCTTTTTCTTTTTGATGAGGTTAGCCAGAGGGGTGTCTATTTTATTAAACTTTTCAAAGAACCAGCTCTTAGTCTTATTAATTTTTTGAATTATCTCTTTAGATTCTAATTGAGATATTTCTCCCTTTATTTTTGTAATTTCCCTCTGTATGTTCCATTCAGGGTTTTTTGTTGTTGTTGTTGTTGGATTTCTGGTGTCTTAAGCTGTGTCAATAGGTCATTTATTTGGCTCATCTTTGTTTCATTGATGAGGGCACTTAATGCTATAAACTTCCTTCTTAAAACTGCCTTTGCTGTATCCCATATGTTTTGGTATGATGTGTTTTCATCATCATTTGATTGTAGGAATTTTTTAAATTCCAATTTGATTTCATCAACAATTCATGTGTCATTCAGTAGTGAATTATTCAGTCTCCATGAGTTTGTAAAGTTTCTGGAATTATTCATGTTCTTCAGCTCCAATTTTATCCCATTATGATCTGATAAGGAACATGGAATAATTTCTATTTTCTTGTATTTGTTGAGGGAATTCTTATGGACTAGCATATGATCTATTTTAGAAAACATACCATGTCAAGCTGAGAAGAATGTGTATTCCTCATCATGTGGATGAAATATTCTGTGTATATCTGTAAGATCCAGCTGGTTTAGGGTGGAGATTAGATTTGATGTTTCTCTGTTGATTTTTTGTTTTGATGACCTGTCTCTTGACACAAGTGGGGTATTGAAGTCCCCCATTATTATTGATTCTGGTCCAATAAAGTTCTTCATGTTCCATAAGGTTTGTCTTATAAAACTAGGAGCTCCTATGTTTGGGGCATAGATATTAAGGAGTGTTATTGATTCTTGATCGATTGTTCCTTATATTAAAATGTAGTGACCATCCTTATCTCTTCTAATTAGTTTTGGAGTGAAATTTAATCTATCTGAAATTAAAATTGCAACACCTGCTTTCTTTTGTTCTCCCCCTGCTAGGTATACATTTTCCAGCCCTTAACTCTCAGTTTATTCCAGTCTTTGTGAGTTAGATGAGTTTCTTGAATACCACATATTGATGGTTTGTGTTTTTTCATCCAATTAGCCAACCTCTGTCTCTTAATTGGTGAGTTAAGACCATTTACATTAATGGAGATTATTGAGGAGCATTTATTGTCATTAATCCAATCATTACCTGTTACTGATTTATGATTCATGTTTGCTTTGGACCTTTCTTGTGTTGCACTCATCTCAGCTAACCAGTTCTTTGATTTCCTTTCTAGGGTTGTCTTAACTCTCCTGGATGTGGTAATTGATTTATTATCCTCTCCAGTGCTGTTTTGGTGGTTGCATATCATTTAAAAGCTTCAATGTCATTAAATGTCTTATATTCCTCATCTATTATCAAAGATAATTTTCCTGGATATATTAGTCTAGGCTAGAGATTGTTTTTTCTTAATATTTGAATCACCTGTGTCCATTCCTTTCTAGATTTCAATGTTGATATGGAAAAGTCTGCAGTAATTTTTATTGACTGTTTTTTATAAGTAATTAGGGGCTTCTGTCTTGCTGCTTGCAGGATAGCGTCTCTGGTCTCTAACCACAGGAATCGAGCAACGACGTGTCTCGAGGATGATCTATTTAAGTCAGCCTTCATGGGAGTCCTGAAAGTCTCAGTGGTGTATATATCCATTTCCTGTGCTATCTTTGGGAAATTTTCCTTGAGCATATCATTTACTAGCTTGTGAGGGCCTCCAGTGATTCTTTCTTCTCTTTCAGGAATACCCATAATTCTTATACTTCTTTTTTTCCACTCTATCTGAGTTCTCTTAGAAATCTTTTTTAAAAACTTTTATCATTGACTCCATTTCTAATTGCTTGTCTTTCAGCTTGTTTATGTCATCTTCTGCCTCAGAGATCCTTTGCCCTGATTCATCCAGTCTTGAAGAGAAGGATTCTTTGGCCGTGTTCAATTCTGATAATTTGGATTGAGTATCAAGCAAAGTGGCTTGATTTTTCTTAATCATTTCTAACTGGGATGACAGAAAAGCTTCCAAATTAGAAATCTTTCTTTTAATTATCTCCAGTGTATTTTTAGTATTTGTCTTTATTTCTCTTAGCATGCTTATAACTATGACTCTGAACTCTGAATCAGAGATCTCTAAGAATTGCGAGTCCTTGGAGTTATCTGTTGGGGGTTTATGATCTGTGGAGCCTTCAGCTCCATCCTGCCCCTTTGTGGTTTTTGTATGTTTCCTTGATTTGCCCATAATGTGGTTCGGGAAATAGAATTTGTCTCTCCTGATTATTCAGAACTTCTTCCTCTGTTATTCCTTTGAAATTGGTGCTGAATCTCTGTTGCTTATTAGAACTTATGAGCTGGGTATGTTCTTGGCTATTTGGTCTGAGTGGTTGACACTTTAGACTATTTATTTTCTCATCTCCCAAAGATGGCATATGACTAGCACCATACCAGATGCACAGGAAAGAAGTTAATTCATGGCGTACAAAGGATGTCTTAGGGCTCTCTGGCTTAATTCTCTCATGAAATCCCAGTAGACAAGCTACTAGTGGAAGCACTTCTAAGTCTTTTTAATATGTTTATAGTATATTTTATTTGGAGAATGACCTGGCAATCCACTCCCAAGGCAATCCCAAAACAGTCAGCCATTGAAAGCCCTATGAGGGTTGCTATGAGTCAGATACCAACTCGATGGCATCTAACAACAACAACAACATACTTTATTTAGTCACTTGTAAACATTATCAGTAGACTGTTGGCTGTCGTATGTGGAGATTTATATCCTTTATACCAGTTACCCTTCTACCTCTCTTCATTGTAGTATAGTTATGTGACTAATTTCAGTTCCTCTATTGGTTACCCTTTAAGTCTTTAAAAAAAATATATATATATATATGCCTTCATTTCTTATTTAATCACTACATATTTTTTATTCCACATGATGTAGGAAAAGATATTGATTCTGCTTTTTAACTCCATCTGCAAGTTCTATCTTTGCCTTCTCCCAACTTCTGCCTGTTTTATTCATCTCTCAACTTCTGTCTTCCTTCTTTTTTACACTACCAAGGTTGATATTTAAGTTCTATTCAGTAACTACAATTAAATATCTCATACTCTCACTATATATTGCATCTAAAATTAAAAATGTTCATAGTGTTTACATCACTATGACCAGGTAAATATTATCTACTAGAGAGATAAGTAGTATATACATAGCTCTTCTGATCTTTAAAACAATTTGTTGTTCCTGAAGTTTATAATTGACAATCATTTTTCTTTTGTTTTCAACATAACATTCATCATTTAAAATTAACTCTCTATCTAAAGTCTTCCAGTCTGTAGACTCTTTTGTGTCAATCTTCATTCAGTTAGGAATATGGAGCCTGTGTTAGTCAGCTTTTGCTTCTGTGACATAACACCCGTGGAAACAACTTATGGGAGGAAGAACTTATTTTTGGCTCATGGTTTCAGAGGATTCAGTCCTAAGTCAACTGGCTGCAATACTCAGGGCCTGGGTGAGACAGAGCATCATGACAGGGGGGCATGCAGGCGAGAAAGCTGCTCACCTCCTGGTACCCAGGAAGCAGAAATAGAGAGAGAAAGTGTCTGGTTGTTGTTAGGTGCTGTCGAGTCGAGTCCGACTCATAGCGACCCTATGTATGGCAGATCGAAACACTTGCTGATTCTGTGCCAGGCAAACGATCTTATTTATGTTTAAGCCCATTGTTGCAGACACTGTGTCAATCCATCTGGTGGAGGGTTTTCCTCTTTTGCGTTGAACTGCCACTCTCCCAAACATGATGTCCTTCTCCAGGGATTAATCTCTCCTGACTATATGTCCGAAATATGTAAGATGGGACAAGGTAAACCCTTCAAAGACACACTCTCAGTGATCTACTTCCTCCAGCTAGCTTCCACCTCCTGATAGCCTATTCAGCTATGAATTCATGAGCCAATCAATCACCTCTCAATAGCACCACTTGCTGGGGACATTAAAATGTATGAGCCTATGGAGGACATTTCATGTTCAAACCATTACAAAGCTACGGTAAGTCTCAGAGAAACCAAGAGATTTAATCTAGAACTTATACCTTGCACAAGTGTGGGAGGATTTGGGAGGGTGAAAGGGTTCAAGGCTGGAGCCAGAGGATTTGTGAGTCATTCACAGTTCACTCCAGATTCCATGACTTCGCAAGAATCATGACTTCTGCCTTACTTCTCTCTGATAACTTTTAGAATTTTGTTTCATTGTTCAACTAGAACACTAATCTGTACATGTGAAAGGGTCTCTGGGAAATATAGTTCTCAGTTTTAGAACTAAAAAGTTGTTAGCAACCTGTATCCCCCCAGCTTTCTCCCAGGATACTTCCCCCTAAAATTCTCCATGAATGGGAAATGGACTCTAAGCAGAAGTGTGGCACCGTCTGTCATATATTTTAAAAGGATCATCTATCTGACTGTTATAAATTCTGAGTGTACTGTAGGAGGGAAAATTGGAACCAAGGAGATTAATTGGGTTGTTATATTAGCTCAGGTGAGAGACAGTAGTGACATGGCTTGGAGTGATGAACAGGAATATGGTTAGAAATAATTATTAGATTCTGAATATATTTGGAATACATTTCTGATCAGATTTGCTGATGAATGATATGGAAGATGTGAAAGAAATACACTAAGAAATAATGTAGGGGTTGTGGCTTGAGTAACCAGATATTGTTGCCATACAAAATTTCGGAAGGAGAAATTGTGTCTCCTGTGGAAATGTTGACTGAGAAGTGGATATACATGGCTGCAGTAGAGGGTATACGTCTGGATGAAAATGTCAATGAGACAGTAAGTTATTTTCCTAAGGCTACTATGACAAAGTACCACTAACTGAGTAGCTAAAGAAAACACAAATTTGTGGTATCACAGTTCTAGGTGCTAGAAATCCAAAATTAAAATATTAATGGAGCCATGCTGCCTTTGGAGGTCCTAGGAAAGAGTCCTTTGCTTCTTCAGCTTCTGGTGGCCCTAGGCACTAGCATGTGGCCACAGAACTTCAGTCTCCACCTCTTTCTTCACATGGCTTTCTTATTGTTTCCTTGTCCTCTTTTCTTTTTCCCCTCAAATTAATTATTTTTTAAATTTACAGATAAAATTGTATGTATTTATCACAGGCAATGTAATGGTTTGAAATATATACATTTTTAGATGACTAAACCTAGCTAATTGAGATATGCATACCTCAAAATTATCATCTTTGTGCTGAGAAAATTTAATAACTACTTTCAGTATTTTTCAGGAATAAAATATATTATCATTAGCTACAGTCACCATCCTGTATAATAGATCTCTTGAAATTATTCCTCCTATTTGACTAATTTTGTAGGCTTTGACCAACCTCGTCCTAACTCTTTGAGCCCCTAACTTCCCAGCCTCTGGTAACCAACATTCTACTCTCTATTTCTATGAGATCAACCTTTTAAGATTGTACATATGTGGGAGATCAGGCGGGACAGGTTGACCATCCCTAATCCAAAGATCTGAAATCAAAAACCTAAAACTTTTTGAGTACTGCTATAATGCCCCAAGTTGAAAATGTCATATCTGACCTTATGTGATGGGTCACAATCAAAATAAAGGTGCACTAAAATATTGTATGAACCTACTTTGAGGCTGTATGTACAAGATATATGAAACATAAGTGATTTTCATGATTAGACTTAGGTCCTCTACTCAAATATGTAAATCTTCCAAAATCTAAAAAAATCTGAATTCCAAAACACTTCTGGTCCCAGGCATTTCAGATAAGAGATACATAACTTTCTGTTCCTGGGTTATTTCACCTAACATAATGTCTTCCAGATTCATTCATGTTGTAACAAATGACAGGATTTTATCTTTTTTTGTGGTTGAATGGTATTCAATTGTGTATATATAGCACATTTTCTTTATGCTTTCATAGACACTTAGGTTGATTTTATAATTTGAATAATGCTGCAATAAACAAAGGAGTGCAGATAACAAGTAGATTTCATTTCCTTTGAAATATATACCTAGGAGTAAGGTTGCTGGGTCATATGTTGCTTCTATTTTTTCTTTTGTGAGGAACTTCTACACTGTTTTACATAATGATAGTGGTAATTTACAGTTCTATCCACAATGTGTAAGGTTCCTTTTCTTCAAATATGTTATTTTTTATTATAGTCATTCTAACAGGAATGAGGTCATAGCTCATCATAGTTTTGATTTGAATTTCTCAGGTAATTAGTGATGTTGATCATTTTTCCATATACTTCTTGGCCATTTTATGTCTTCTTTTGAGAAATATCTGTTCAGGACTCTTGCTCATTTTTTAACTGGGTTGTTTTCTTGCTATTGCATTGTTTGAGTTGATTATGTATTTTGGATATTAACCCCTTATCAGATACACAGCTTGAAAATATCTTCTACCATTCTACAAGTTGTCTTTTCATTGTGTTAATTGTTTGCTTTGCTATATAGAAGCTTTTTAGTTTGATATAATCTCATTTGTCTATTTTCCTTTTGAGGTAATATCCAGAATATCATCACCCAGACCAATGTAATGGAACTTTTCTTCTATCTTTTCTTTTGATAGTTTCATAGTTTTGGAGTCTTAAATTTAAGTCTATAATCCATTCTGAATTGATTTTATATGAGAGATAAGGGTTTTGTTTCATTTTTCAACATATGGATATTTAGTTTTACCAATATCATTTATTGAAGAGATTGTCTTTATTGTGTGTTCATGGCTTTTTTGAAAATCAGCATACTTTAAAGGCATGGATTGATTTTGAGGATCTCTATTATTCTGTTCCATTGGTCCATGAGTCAGTTTTTATGTCAGCACCATGCAATTTTTGTTACTATAGCTTTGTAGGATATTTTGAATAAGGTAATGTGATCCCTCTGGCTTTCTGTTTTTCTTAAGATTGTGTTGACTAGTCAGAGTTTTTATGGTTCTATATAAATTTAGGATTGATTTTTCCATGTGTCTTCTTTTCTTACAAAGACACAATCATTGGATTTAGAGCCCATTTAAAATCCAGGATGATTTCATCTTGAGATTGTTACCTACTCTGTTTCTAAATAAGGTCACTTTCTGGGCTTCTCAGTAGACACAATATTTTAAGGGACATTATTGTACTCAGTACAGGTAGTTTTCAATATATTGCCAACATGTGGATATTTAAAACCCTTGTTCTGGGTGAAATTACCAAGAATTCAGTAGATAAAAAGAAAAGGCCAGACTTGCGTGTAATCCCAGTGGCCTGGGAGTCAGAGGCAGGAAGATTGCAAGTTTGAGACTAGAGGCAACTTGTGGGTACAGCCTAATGGTAGAGAGCTTGCAAAGTATGTGTGGGGCTCTAGGTTCAACCCCCAAGTACCGCCAAAAAAAAATGAAGAAGAAAGAGAGAGAAAAGGAAGGAAGAGACAGAGAGAGAGAGAGAGAGAGAGAGAGAGAAGGTTTGAGGATAGATCCTTGAAGAACTCCAGTTTTTAGAGATTAAGAAGATAAGATCTTCAAAAAGACCAAGATATAGAGAAGAACAAAGTAAAATGAGAACGTGTAAAGAGTGATATACTCTTGTAAAGTGAAGAAAGTACAGACATACCTCAGAGATATTGAGGGTTTGCTGCAATAAAACAGGTATTACAATAAAATAAGTCACATGACTTTTTTGTTTCCTAGTACATACAAAAGTTATGTGTACATAATACCATAGTCTTTTAACTGCACTAGCATTGTATCTTAAAATGTATACATGTTAACTTAAAATATCTTATTGCTGACAATGCTAACAATCATCTCAGCTGTTGGGAAAATGGTACCAAAAGACTTTTTCCATGCAAGGTTGCCACAAATCTTCAATTAGTAAAAAATGTATGTCTGTAAAGTGCAATAAAGTGAAGTGCAGGCATTGCTGTATTGCTAAAAGGAAAGAGTCCTGAACAACTGATAGGTCTTTCTCTATCTTGATTTAGTTACACTGGCAAATATTTTTTTAAAAGAGCACATTAGATATAAACCTTCTAAGGAATTGCATATCTTAAAATATATTTATTGTGCATTTGTAGGTATTTGACAGTTATGCTGAGTATAGAATTATAGATTCAAAATAATTTCTTTCACTGTCTTAGTTCTGCAAGAGAGATTGATTCTTATCTTTTTATATGTAATCTATTATTTACCTTCTGGATGATATTAAGATTTATATTGTATCATTATTGTGAAATTTGGCATTGGGTATTGAGTTGTAGGACTTTGACTCATCCATTCTTAAAGGAGGTATTGTGTATGGGGAAAGGGTTGACCTCTGTTTCTAAGATGTAGGGGTTTAAATTTCAGCCTTGCCCCTCAATCGTCTTGGGGAAAATTACTTAAACTCTAATTATCTAAGTTCCTTCTTCTTTAAGATGGGGAGCTGAATATTTCCTACTTCATGGGACTGCAGTCTATACACTAAGTGAACAAACACATTGGTAAATTGCATAGAACATTGACTACCATATAGTAAACTTGTTTTTGTTGTTGTTAGGTGCCATCGAGTTGTGTCCAACTCATAGTGACCCTTATAGGGTTTTCAATGGCTGTTTCGGGATTGCCTCGGAAGTGGATTACCAGGCCCTTCTCCCATGTTTATGGTGCTGGGAATCAAACTCGGGACCTCAGAGATTGCAGCGCAGTGCTCTACCAATTGAGCTAAATCCCAGCCCCCATAGTAAACTAGCAGTTGGCCTTTTAATCTGAAGACAGTTCGTGAAAAGTTATTCAGTTGTTATTACTTTTAAATATATTTTCTTTCCTTTGATTTTTTTTAAATTGTTGTTCTTAGTATGCAATTTCTCTTTAATCTGAAGCTGGACCTTTTGGGTCCAGCTTCTTTGCTCTTTGCTCTTTGCTTCTTTGCTCCTTGCTTTTTTCCTATGTTTTTTCACCTATTTTCCATATGTTTCACTTTTGGAGATCGAACAGCTTCTACTTTATCTTCTAAGACATGTTAAACTTGAAAATTTTTAGTTATCATATATTTAACTTTTCTATTCTCTGAATATTCCTTTTAATTATATTTTGTCTTTATTTTATAGATGATATATTCTCTAAATCTACTTAAAGATATATTAGAAATATATTAAGTTTTATTCTGTGAATTGTGTCTGTTTCTTTCAGGGTCAGTATATTTTGGCTATTCTCTTCACATTATACCCTGCAGCCTAGCCCTGTGGCATCCAATCCCGTCAGATCTCGGAAGCTAAGCAAGGTCGGGCCTGGTTAGTACCTGGATGGGAGACCACCTGGGAACACCAGAAGCTGTAGGCTTGGGAGAAGGACCTAGCAACCCCCTCCCAAAAATCAGTCTGCCATTGAAAACCCTATGCACAGCAGAGAAGCACTGACAATAGTGTTTCCCCTGTTGTACAGCGGGTCGCTATGAGTCGGATACTGACTCGATGGCACCTAACAACAACAACAACAACTTCACGTTATAGCCTCTTCTCAAGTGTCTGTCATTTCTTGGTTTCACATTAATGTTTAAAAGTGAATAGATGGACGAACTGGTCTTGAGCTTTGGTATGAGGGAAGCTTTGCTAAGCTTAAACTGGTCATTATACTATGAGATCTTTAAACACTGAACTGTAGGACATTTGAGCCAAAGAGTGACAACTTCTGTACTGGCTACTTTAATTTCTCCTGAAATATTTATTTTCTTTATAGTAACAACATCCATTGTGACTTCGAGAGTACTTACTTTCTTTCAGCAGTCTGCTCAAAGTGGGAGGAGTTGAGTGGGTTGATTATTAATCAGTGAACTTTTAATTTACCTGACTACTTTTAGCTTGATGCCCCATCTTATTTGCACATTATATCTCAGGCCTCTTTTGAATTCTTTAGAGGAGATTACTACAGCCATCATCCATGACACACAATCATTACAAGTAAATTCCAGGCTGTGGTTTCTTGTGCTACCTCACCTATATTCTATTTTTTAAGACAAATAAACCTCCTTCATTTCCTTCTCTATTGCTGTTGTTTTCCTTTTGTCTTTGTTGTATTTTTATATTTTTTTCTTGTTCCCTTTAACATACTCTTTATAGGGCTGGGAGGAAAGAAGAGATTTTAAAATTTTTGCAATCTTTCCTTTTTGGAAATCTTCATGTGCTCGTTATGTATAAAAATATATAATTTTTTCCCTTTATTGGTAAATGATGGTAAGGGACAGAGTAATACAACATTTGCTTCTTCCACTCTGCAACTATTGCATAATTTTTGGTTACACTTTCATCAACTTTCATCAACTTACAAAGTTTATGGAACCTTTGACTAATATGTAGTAAAACTGATATGCATATGTAGGTTATATTCCCCAATTTTTCCCATGTACTCATGAAGTTGCATCATTTCCATTGAGATTACCCTCTCCCCTTTTGTCCCTTTACATTGTTTCTCCTCCCCTTCAGACCTTCTACAACCTTCACTTCCCTTTGTTAGTACCCTCCCTCCTTTCTACTCTATATTTTCCATTCTTCACTATTTCTAATTTTGCATTTTTATGTATCTAACTTATGTGTAGGTTTTTTCTTCTGTTAAGTAAGATTCACCTTCCACATATGAGTGAGAACATATGGTATTTCTCTTTTTGAACCTGTGTTCATTCACTTAAGATGATATTCTCCAGTTCCATCCATTTTGCTGCAAATGACAAAGTTTTATATATACATGTACAATTTATATGTACAATTGTCGTGTTCTCTTTACTAATTCTATCTAATATTATACTCAATTTTCTGACATGGTAACATTACCATCTTGTTATTTCACTAGGTATACACAACCAAGCTAATTCTCCTGCCTTTGTTTCACTCTGACTCTGCAGGACTCAAATGTGGCATAGAAAGTTTTCCACTTAGTTACTTGATATCACCAACAGACCATTCATCCATTCATTCAGTAATTGCTTATGAATATCTAACCATGTGTCCAGTTTTTTGCTAGATGATAGAGATATGGTAAAAATATAAGCATGATTTCTGGACATCTAGAACATATTCAAAAGGAAATGTTAAGTAAATGTTTATAAAGATTATTATTTTCAAATCATTATGATATGAGTTAGCTTTTTAGGATGAAGAAAATCTGTTATATATTGATTATGGTAGTGGTTCATGTCAAAATTCATGAAATTGTTAGTGATTTTCTATAAATTTTTACCTAAAGTTTATAAAAAAGAAGGCAAAAGTAAAACACTTAGGAATAAGTCCGGACAAAATATGCATAAGACATACATCCAGAAATCTATAAAATATTAGAGAAAGTGGAAATATATCATATATGTGGGGTGAAAAACTCAATAATATAAAGATTCAATTCTCCCCAAATCAATACATAGAATCATTTCTTTTGTTTCTTTCATTTAACTTTGTTTTGTTAGTGTGAAACTCATAAATTGATTCTAAAATTTAAGTATAAAGATATAAATCCCAAGGTCCAGACAATTTTGAAAAGGGGAGAAAAAACATTGGGACTTTCTCCAGAACTGAAGTTATGTGAATTAAATCAGTATGATATTCGTGCAGTTCTCCCACCCACCAAAAAAAAAAAAAAGAAAAGAAAAAGAAAAGAAACTGAAAAGAGTCTCCTGGAAGGTGTTAGAAAGGCAAAGTACAGAGAGAATGTGGAGGGAGGGACACAAAAACTATGAGTAATGGGAGATCTGACATAACCTCTGGAGTGAAAGAAAGCTTCCACTCAGAAGTTAATCTTCATATGAGGCATATGAGGGTTAGATGAGAATCTAAGCCTATCCAAGTGAGGGGATGTGAAAGAGAGAGAGAGAGAAGACTCTAGTCAATAGGGTAGTAGATGCAAAGACTCTGACAATAAAGAGGAAATAATAAAATGTTAAGATGCTAAGAAATAAGCAAAGAGTCTCATTGTCTTGATCTTTGTCTCTGGTATTTCCCCTAGACATATTGTTTGACCACCCTGACACCAGCACAAGGGACATGAGAGGGATGTGTACACTAAAGATAAACACTTGAGAAGAGAAGTTTCTTTATCCATATTTCCACCACTTTCCCCTAATTCAAATACTTATAATCTTTTCTTAGATAAATAAAAACAGCTTGACAAGAATATGAGACTGCATATAGTCTTGGGAGTAGTATCTGCACGTATCGAATACCTATTATAGCAACTATTTCTCCTGTGAGGTCTCATATGTTAATAGTAAGCTATTAAGAAAAAAAAATATTCTTCCTAGTTTGAAGCCAGAGAACTCAGGTTTAATAACACATTCAAAGTTACTTATCTAACAACCTAAAGAGATAAAATTCTCTTGCATTAGCACATGCACTTAAATAGTCCAGTCTCAGTATTCTAATAAACAGTTCCTAGTTGGCCAAGAGCTGATCTTAAGAAGCAGCACGCTGAAGAAAAGAGAGCTGAGCTTGAGGCTGAAGGTGTGACTTTGGGCAAAGTATTTGCTATCACTATGTTCTTGCCGGGCTGGGATTTAGCTCAGTTGGTAGAGAACCGCTCTGCAGTCTCTGAGGTCCCGAGTTCAATTCCCAGCACCGCAAAAAATGGGAGAAGGACCTGGCAACCCACTCCCAAGGCAATCCCAAAACAGTCAGCCATTGAAAACCCTATGAGGGTCGCTATGAGTAGGATACCGACTTGACAGCACCTAACAACAACAACAACAATGTTCTTGCCAGTGACGTAGGGGTCAGAGTATTCCACAAGGTTGTTGTGAGGACTGAATAATATGATGAAGAAATTGTATCTATGTATATGTATTACAGTCATTAACTTCCTAATTATGAACTATGAACTAGTGAAAACAATTTTCATTAAACCTACAGTGTTGCTACCCAACTTGTGTAGAGGATTTTATGGTTTCTAAAGTCTATTTTGGGAGAAGGACCTGGAAACCTACTCCCAAAAATCAATTCACCATTGAAAACCCTACAAATAGCAGAAAAGCACTGACAATAGTGTTTGCCTATTGTACATAGGGTTTCTATGAGTCAGACACTGACTCGATGGCACCTAACAACAACAACAAAATCTATTTATGGGGCTGTGATTTAGCTCAGTTGGCAGAGCACTGCTCTGCAGTCTCTGAGATCCCAAACTTGATTCCCAGCATGGCAAAAATGGGAGAAGGATGTGGCAATCCACTCCCTAGGCAATCCCGAAACAATCAGCCATTGAAAACCCTATGAGGGTTTCTATGAGTTGGACATGACTCAATGGCACCTAACAACAACAACAACAACAACAACAACAACAAAGTCTATGTATATGTATGTCATATTATATCTTTTAAAAATTTGGCAAAAGAATCAGTCTTCTTATATAAAATTTTTGACAATATTTTATGTCCTAACCTAGCATAGCTCTTAAAAGTGAAATGATTCTCAAATGAGTTTATATTGTTGAGCATGCACACCTAAATGTTGAAAGCAGGTTCTCAGAAGCTCAACAGAAGACAGAGAGAAATGACCTTGTGATTTAAAAAAAAAGTATTGCAGGTAATCTAGAAAGCAAATTGTTCTCATGTGAGTAATCAAGAGCTGATTAATTGGTTTGAGCATCTTTAATTGCTTGCTGTTTATCAATATAATTTAACTATCAGTGCATAGAATAGTGATATAAGTAGAATAAGTACTGTTTTTATGAGAAGTGATGTCATATTCTTATTAACAATAAATGATATGAAAGACAATACTCTCATTATTTGACTTTATTATCAAAAATGGTGTGTTTACCTCGAAAAAAAGGTTGGGTTTCTTTTTTGGTTTTTATGTAAACAGTATAAGAATAGCAAAAATCAGTTTTCCTCTCAAAGGGAGGGGGCTAACGTATTGGTTAGGGCCCACTTTCAGTATAGATTTTCTAAACATTTGCACATTTTTATTGCTTATAATTACAGTTACTCTACATAAGAAAAGGAGTATTTATCATTCAAGTGTCACATTCTATAACCACATTTAATCTTGTAAGGAAATAACTTGTCATTTTCTAAAATAACCATACAAATGCTGACAGCAAAAGCTATTTTCAGTTGGTTAACTCAGAAGCCAGTAGTCTTTGGCATTATAGAAAGTCTTATGCTGCCAAATGTGAGGAGGAAAAAGAAAACAAGACAGTTGTCATATATCAGCTTTTTAAAAGTTCATATATTTTTCTTTTTCCTTTTTTTCCTCTGCTTGTTGGTTTGTTTTTAGTAACTGTCTCAAAATATGTGCTTTCTAGAAAATCTATCCTCAGAAATGGCTTCCATTTTTATTGTCTAAGCTGACTTTGATCCCCCAGAGTATGACTGCTATTCATGATTGTTTTTGCATGGCTAAACACCTTTTGGATTTTAGATTCTCTGTGCTTTGGGACAGCTTTGTAATACTATCACTAGTTGACTGTTCTAAATATGGATACTGAAAAAGTACTAATTGTCCCTAAGGAATTAGGAAATTAGTTCTTTGCTAAGTCAGAATATATAATGAAATAATAGTTTTTCATAAAATTATTTTTAGTTTTCTGTATACTGCCCCCGGGCTGGGACTTAGCTCAGTTGGTAGAGCACTACTCTGTAGTCTTTGAGGTCCTGAGTTCGATTCCCAGCACCCCAAAAATGGGAGAAGGACATGGCAATCCACTCCCGAGGCAATACCGAAACAATCAGCCATTGAAAACCCTATAAGGGTCACTATGAGTCAGACATGACTCGACGGCATCTAACAACAACAATATACTACCCCCACAGAGTGTAAAATTAAGGACTTTATGAATTATGCTAAATCATATGAGCTTATACAACCTTTACTAACATTGTTAATATAGGTTGTATACAACCTTCTCAACATTGTTGAATACTTTTAATCAGTTTATAAAGTAATTTTTTCAAACTTAGTAATCCTTATATTGAATAAAATAATAATGTTTTTGTCCCCTGGGTGTTTTGCTGTTTGCTGTGTATCTAATTCAGTTGCATTAAGTAAAATTAGGTTTAACTTATCTTAAGAAAGAACCCAAGAAATAAATTATTCAAAAAATATACCATTTTTTTTATTATACAACATGTAAAGCATAATGTATATATATTTGAAGTAGACAATGCACATTTATGTGTTATAATTTGTGCTAATTCCTCTTTGTATATAGACAAAATATACCCAATTCATGAATTGTGGATCAGATTTCAGATTTTATTTACTAAATCTTTACTGAATATCTTAGGACAACCATACTACCATATAGCTTATAGTTATGGCTACTTATTTTATTAGATATTTGGCTGTAGTTAGAGTCATAAACCAAATAATTATGCCTTCAGGTATAAAATGCACACTTTGGCAATTCAAATGCACTTTCATATTTTACTGACTGTAACCCAAATAGAAACATTTGCATAAACAAATCAAAGTTAGCAAGAAGAGGATGGAGCAAGATGGCAGACTAAGACTTTCCAGTAATAGTCACCTCCCAAACACATAAATGTGAACTGTCCATGCATAGAAATGCCTTTGCAAGAGCTAAGAAAGCCAGGTGAGTGAACACTGTATCTAGTTACAAAATAATAAGAAGAAAAGATGCATTGAAGAGGGTAGGAAGAACAGTCTTATGTTATTCACATCGGCCCTCCCCAACCCCAGGCAGCACAACGTGGAGAGGGCCACCATCTGCTTGGAAGCAAAGAAGGAAGTGATGAGAGGACTTTGTCTTGGTCCCTAACACCAGGCCCACCACAGTAAAACTCAGCACCAGTCAGACTCCCATGACCCCTAAATCTAGGCTGGTACACACAGACCAAATGTCCTTAACTGCCCTGCAACTGGGCCGGAACCCAGAGCTTTTGCAAAATGGGCTCAATCTCTGGCCTGCATCAGCCCTAGATGACTATAGCAGCCTTGGGTTCTCAGCAGCAAGCAGGCCTCAGAAGCCAACAATGTTGGATACACCTCAGTGTAAATTACTACTGTCATTATATAAAGCAGTATAGACAATCTGCCAAAAACTAAAACTAGAACTACCATATGATCCAACAATCAGTATATTGAAAAGATATATACACTCTCATGTTTATTACACTATTATTCACAACACGTACACTGTGAAATCAACCTAAAAACCCATGAATGGATGAGTGGATTGAAAATGCATATATATGAAAAACTGTTCCACCATAGAAAGAGTGGACTGTCATTGCAATAACATGGATAAGCCTGGAGGGTATTATGTTACATGAAATAAGCAAGGTTCAAAAAGACAAGTTTTTTGTTCTTACCCATATGAAGAATATAAAAAAGTTGATCTCGTTAGAAACAGAGAATAGAGTAGTGGTTACCAGAATCTAGAGTGGTTAGGGTGGAAGGGCAGTTGAGGAGATGTTGGTCAACAAGTACATGGGAGATAGAAATTTAAGAGATCTTACAGCAGGGTGACTATAGTTATTGACAATATTCTGTATTCTTGAAAAATGATAGGAAAAGTAAATATTAAGTGTTTTCACAAAAACTGTAATTATGTGAGGTAATGCATTTGCAAATTGCCTAGATTTAACAATCCCTCAATGTATGTATACTTCAAAATATATACAATAAATGCATGCTGTTTTATGCTAATTATAAAAATAATTTGAAAAAAGTAATAGTTCAATGCTAGTAACCACCTAGATACCCTTCAGTGGGTGAATGATTAAACAAGCTATAATACATCTATACAATGGAAGACTAGTCAGCAATGAAAAAAACCAAACTATTGATACACATAAATACCTAGATGAACATCTGAGAGAATCAGAGTGAAAGGGGAGACAAAAGCCAATCCAAAAAGGTTGCATATTTTTTTTGTTCCATTCATATAACAATCTTGAAATTTTACATTGTAGAAATGGGGAACATGCTATTGAATGACAGGGGTTAAAGAGTGGGTAGGGACTATAGAGAAGTGGGTGTGGCTAAGAAAAGGCAGCAAGAGCTGGGGACACAGATAAGTGGTAGAGTACATACCTAGCATGCACAAGGCCCTGGTTTCGATCTCCAGCACTATAAGGAAAAATAACACAAAAGGAGAAATTCTTGTAAAAATGCTACTGTTCTGTATCATTACTGTATCAGTTTCAATGTCATGGGATCAACATTAGGGACCTGGAGAAATATGAATGGTATCTCTCTGCATCATTTCTTTTTTTATTCCATGTGCATATTCAGTTATCTCAAAATAAAAAGCTGAGATAAAAAAATTAAGCAACCCCCCAAACAAAAAACAAAATTAGCAGAACAATAAAAGTATAAAACGAGGTTATATGTATTATTAATCTGGTTTTTCTTCCCTATCCTAAATGGTATCAAGTGTATAATCTTGATACATGACATATGTCTTTTATAAATTGAGTTATATTTATATGAATTAAGATATTTCATAATATAAGGAATTACCGAGCAAATCCTCTTGAAACGTGAATAATTGTCCTATACTCTGGGCACCTAGCAACAAAAACAACTACTCTGTATTGATGTTTTCAAAACTTCATAATTTTTATCATATTATTATACTGCTTATACCAATATTTACTTGATATTGCTTCTATAATTCATCTTGTTTTTTTAAGTTCAATTTCATTACTGTACTATATTATTTGCTGTGATTGCAAATAATTCTGAAAAATAAATATGTAGCTATTAAAAGAAAATATTTGCCCACTGTCACCTATATACAATACCACTAATTGTAGATATATCACATGTTTGGAAACACTGTTCTATATGATGGTAAATTCAGACTTTCATATATTTAACTTTATTAAAATAAAGTACAAGTCAAATAGGTGATAAATATACTGAGGGCAGAAATTGCTCCTGTCTTGAACATACTTTTTTCTCCAGCACTTAGTTCTTGGCACATAACATGTATTTAATAAACAACGAGTGCTAAATTAATTAATGAATCATATATTAACATATTCATCCTCTAAAATACCACCTATTAATAGTGGTTAAATAATAAAATAATGCTCCAACTGTACATGAAAATACATTATGGCAGGTGAATATTTGTTTCCCTAGTCTTCAAAACACCAAGTAATATAATTCATAGCATTTCTATTAAACTTCAAAGAGTCAGCTTATAGATCAAGAGCTCTGGGACATAAATAAAGGGAGATGGGCATGAAGCAGTGTAGGAGTGGGCTTGGTGACTGGAAATGGAGTGACAATTGAAATGTATATCTATAACAATTGAAACATATATCTATTTCATGGGAGCTGAAATAACCTTACAATTAGTTAAAGCAGGAAGAAAGGACTAAATTTAAGGCTAAATATAGATGGGAAAGTTATTTCAGTGGAGAGAGCTCTCTGTTCCATTAATCCTTACTTCCAAATGACCAATCCTAAAGACCAAATTTTTCCAAAGTGAGACTCTAAACATACCCTGCATGGCCTTCTTCCAATGAAATTCACTTCTAAAGCTTAAATCTCAACCTGTTTTCTTTTGTCCATGTGCTTAAGAAATGACATAATCAATTTTCTGCATCATTTGGGTTAGAAGACAAGACCATATAAAGCTGAAAATGAGCATAGCCTTCTGGACTCATTTATAATTTTAAGTTCATCAGTGAGGGAGGCCCCTGAAGTACAAATAGGCTGTTTCACAGAACCTATGAGGCCCTAGTAAATAAGAATAATCCACAGAAGCTATGTGTCTGGATGTCAATGGTTAGCTGACTTGGCCACTAACAATTATTTTGTCAGTAGGAATTACTGACTCGTGGGAAGAGGAGCCACAGAGGCAAACACATTCATCATTCAGAAATAATGTTAAAATGTTACAGCCATATAAAATGTTTACTTTTTTCCATTACCTAATATCACTAATTTAAGAGAATGTGTTGCACACTGTCTTACTGAAGGAACTCTATCAAGATCATAAGTGAGTTCTGGCTGATTTCTCTGATTTTTAAAACTTATTTACCCAAGTATTCATTAATTTCTCTCTCTTAAAACTGAGTATCAGAAAGGAAGAAATTTAAAAAGAAAACAAAAGGAATGTGTCCTCCATGAATTTGGACTTAGATGAGACTAAAATAGGAAGGAGTATTCTGCTAACTAGAGTGAGCTGAAAGGAAAGACTTTAAAAAGCAGCTGGCCTCACCTTCAACACGAGGGACAGCATTGTGCCTGGCCACTGCAACAGGACATGTGGCCCAGGTGTGGGAAGCACATAAGGAAAGTTCACCCTGTGTTGGCAACTGGAGTTTTAAGTCATAGCACAGGGCTGTGGGGATTGGGAGTAGGGTAAGTGTGGGTATTTTTCATTTGATCATTTAGCAGCATCTCATCCAAGCCAAAACACACCTAGGAAACCAGGAGGGAATGGGAAGGACACTTCGTGAGACAATTGCAGGGATCGTATCCTCCCATTATGAGTAAAGGAAGGGACCCATGTGATGGTGAATTTTTCCACCACTCATCAGACTGAACAAGATGAATAAAGGACTCCCAACATTTAGAAAAAAAAATAAGCTTTTGCAGAAGATATCTGAAACTCAAGATCCGTAGGTCTTTGTGTTTAGGCATTTTGCCAACTTCAGTCTGAGTCTGTTTATATGAAGCAGCACCCACCTAAATGCCAGGCAACTGTGAACCCTTATGACCTTTGTTAAATCCTGTGATTTTCATTTGGTTCAGTTTTTCATGTGTTTAACATGTTATCCACATGGTAATATTTTTTTGCGGTTTGAAGTGATACATGTGAAACATAGTAAAAAGTGATGCAAATGGTATGTATTCCTAAAAATATGTATGAATGCTGTTGCAGTACATATTGAAAATGAATGGTGTATTAAGTCAAGATAGCTTATGCTGTTAATTTTTTAAAAATCTAAACTCTCAGTGGCTTAAAACAACAGAGGTTGGTTTCTTGCTTATACTGTATGTCATGTCAAGTAGGTGTGGAACATGCCCCATATCATCTTCCCTCAGGAACCTCTGTTGGTCTTCAGAACCTCTGGAAGTTGCTAGTCATTGTGATGGGGAAGGGTTCATGTAAATCACACACTGCCTCTCAAAGGTTCTGCCCAGAATTGGCATTCTCTGCTTAATAGATATAAGAAAGTCACAGCCTGGCGCATGGAACATTCCTCTAATCCTAGCAAATTGTGAGGCTGAGGCAGGAGGATCATGAGTTCAAAGCCAGAGGCAACATATGCAACTTAGACCCTGTCTCAAAATAAAAAAAATAAAAAAGAGGCTGGGAGCATGGTTCAGTGCTAGAGAACTTGCCTAGCATGGGCAAGGGTCTGGGTTCAATCCTCCTGCATAATAATGATACTGGAATATGTCCAGAAGAGCTGGAAATATTTGGTGAGAAGCACTGTAGGACCATCACAGATGGTTTCCTTTTTTTTTTTAATAGTTAAATGACTTTTGTAACAGAGATTCTTTGTAGATGTTTCTCCTGTTACTAGTAATACCACTATATTCTTTCTGTGAAGCTTTTAACAATCCAGTGACTTTATTGGTTTTATATTATCTCAATTTCAAGGATTTACTGGCATTAAGAATTCTAGTAGCCTTATGGCAGAATATTCTAGTTTCTTTAGAGAAAAGGAACAACTGTATAAAACCCCCCTTTTATTTTCTTTGTCAAACAGATATTGATGAGTGCTCCGATGGCTTTGTTCAGTGTGACAGCCGTGCTAACTGCATCAACCTGCCAGGATGGTACCACTGTGAGTGTAGAGATGGCTATCATGACAATGGGATGTTTTCACCAAGTGGAGAATCATGTGAAGGTCAGTACAAAGAGAAGACCTATGGGTTGAGACTCTTCTTAACTTGAAGAATATGCCATAAGATGTAAATAGTAGACCTTGAGTTAATGTTTAAGTCAGTGGTAGCTTTTGCAGTTTGTTTACACAACAGCAATTAGAAACATGTTAATATCTAACTTTTGCTTGCTAATTAGGATAATTTATTTTTAGATCAAGTTTGTGACAAAAAACATTCTTTGTGAATGCTTACAACTGTTAAAATATGTTTTAGAATGAAAAACCTATATTGTCATATAAACTTCTAAAAATGGAAGCATGCAAAATATCCATAAACAGGTAGAAAAATAGATAAGGAAAACAGGATTGAGGAGAAATGAGTAGAGAGGAAATAGTATGTTGCCAACGATAATACATGCAATACTACTATACTAGCTATTCTGGGCTACTCCTAACATATTGCTTGGCTGGCAAAGTAAGAGATGTTTAGTGAATGTTGACTGTTGAATACATAAGATATGATCCTGCTTCCGAGAAGTGTTTAATAGGAGCAGAAAATTCAATCAGATTATTTTCAGTAGTCAATTAATAATTCTGACTTATTTTTAGTAAATTGACAAACAACTCTGCCTTTCTGTGCCCTCAAATGAGGGCCATGGTTTTTAGAAACCAGGCAGAGCAAGCAGCATCCATGGAATGATTGCCACGGAAACTGCCAACACTGAAAGAGTTTGCCATCAGGGTTCTTGGCACAGGAAGGGAAAACAAAGAACTCAGGAAAAAGAACAGAGAACTCAGAGGAACTCAAGAACTCAGGTAATAGCCTGAGACAATAATGTGGTTAAGATGACACAGTCACTGAAAGTCTTTGAGAATCTAACATAAAGGTATTCCATATCTAAATGTTAAGATTACTTTTATCCTTGACCCTCAAAGGGTTATTCATACAAAGAAAAGTCAAACAGACTTGGATGATCAGTGCCAAGGCTCCATCATGCTTTTCCAGCAGCAGCATCAGGAGGAACTCTGGACCTTGGGCAGAGGACTCATCTGGATATTCCCATAGGAATGGGAATTTTATTGCTTTACCCAGGGCTGCAACCTGGACTTTGCTAATTGTCACTTCACTGTGGTCTGAAGGCTTTACCTTGCAGTTGTGAATGTTCCATAGTGAGTATTTCCATCCCTGTAGAGAATGCCAAGAATCACAAATCATAGGTCAGAGACAGATCAAACAGTGTGCTTTTGCTTCTCCCTGATAAACTACTTTGCTTATATTCTATAGTGGTGTATTAAAATGAATGTTTTAAGAATTATGGACAGAAAAAAATGAGTATAAGCTGAAGATAAGTAATGCAAATCATGCAGAAGTATAGAGAGTAAAACTAAATATGCATCTTTATTTTATCTTCTCCCTTCCCCCTTCCATTCCAGTGATCCCCTGGGGATAACTTGTGTTTAATTTTGGTTGGTATCCTTGAATACTCTTTTCTCTACATTGGAATATGTATAGAAACAATCATACCTTATCTGATTCTTTAAGTTTGTAGCTACACTCACTATCTTTTAAATATTTGACCTCAACTTTTGATGGGATGAATTAGTTATCTATTGATGCATAACACATTATCTCAATAACATAGAAACTAAAACCAGAAAATAGTATCTCACTTTTTTGCAGGGCAGAAATCTGTGCACAGCTTAGCTGTGTGCCTGTGGTTCCAGGTCTCTCATGAGATTGCAATCAAGCACTTGGCCAAGGCTGTGGTCTTATTTTGAAAATTTGCCTGGTGTTGGAATGGAGGCTGTATTTCCAAGGTCACTTATGTGATCATGTTGGGCATCAGTTCCTTATCAGGGCTTCCTTCAAGACATGGGAGCTGGATTCTCCTGGAGCAAGAAATACAAGAGGTAGAAAATACCTAAGATGAAAGCCACAGTTTTTTTTTATAACCTCATGTTAGACATAACATTCCCTCATTTCTCCCATGTTCTGTCAGTTAGAAGCAAGCCAATACATAACAGCCCACATCCAAGGGAAAGGAAATGCACGACTATGTAAAGACAAAGCAGTGAGGATCAATAGAGACCATCTAAGAAACTACCTAATGCATGGTCCATCAGTACTGTCCAGCATTCCTACTTCATTTTCTGACTCTCCCCTCCCACTCTCTGATACAACCATCTCACACCTTCTTCAGTTCCTTAAGCTTTAATGTCACTTCCATTCTTTTCATTCTCTTTCAATGGCTTATTTAACTGAGTAAACAGAAGTAGACACATGAGAACTATTTCACTTTTCCACAAGCCATACTAGCTTCTTGTTGTTAGGCACCATCAAGTCAGTTCTGACTCATGGTGACCCTATGTACAACAGAACAAAACACTCCACAACACTGTGCCATGTACATGATCATTTTTATGTTTAAGCCCATTATTGCAGCCACTGTGTCAATCCATCTAGTTGAGAGTCTTCCTTTGTTTTGTTAACCTGACACTCTCCCAAACATGATTTCCTTCTCCAAGGATTGGTCCCTCCTGACTACATGTACAAAATATGTAAGATGAAGTCTAGCTATCCTTGCTTCCAAGGAGCACTCTGGTTGCATTTCCAGTACAGATCTGTTGGTTCTTTTGGCAGTCCATTGTATATTTAATATTTGTCTACAGCACCATAATTCAAAAGCATCAATTCTTCTCCTGTCTCCTTTATTCAACATGCAGTTTTCATAAGCATATAATAAGACTGGAAATACCATGGCAGAGTCAGACTCATCTTTGTCTTCAATGTAACATCTTTACTTTTCAGCACTTCAAAGAGATCTTTTGCAACAGCTTTTCCCAGTGCAATGCATCTTTTGATTTTTTGACTGCTACTTGTGTAGGTGTTGATTATAGAACCAAGTAAAGCAAAATCTTGGACAGCCTCAACCTTTTCTCTGTTTACCATGAAGTTGCTTACTGATCCAGTTGTAAGGATTTTTGTTTTCTTTATGTTGAGGTGCAATCCATCCTGAAGATTGTGTTCTCTGATCTTCATCAGTAAATGTTTCAAATCCTCCTCACTTTCAGCAAGAAGAGCTGTGTCGTCTGCATAATGCAGGTTGTTAGTGAATCAATACTAGCCTACTCTCATCTATGTCTATATCTGTTGCTGCCCCTCCTTCCTGTTACACTGGATACAGTGGCCATTTTCTTCTCAAATGATATATCATCCACTGGATCTTGCATCTCAATCCTCTTTCAACTACCTTTGCCTTTGATGTTTTTACTCTCTCTTCCATATTATTACATTTTCCTACTGCATCATTCCCATCAGCATACAAACAACGTGGAACAGCAGCCATCTTTAAAGAACAAAACCAGAATGAATAGGTATCTCCATGTATGTTGACTTATATTCCTTCACGTATATACCTAGGAGTGGTATCTGGTATCATCTGGCAGATCTATTTTTAATTTTCTGAGAAACATCCACACTGATTTCTATAGTGGCTTCTCTAACTTACATTCTTACCAGCAGTGTACAAAGTTTCCTCCCTCCTCGCATCCTCACCAGCATTGGTTGTTGTTTGTCGTGTTGGTGTTAGCCATTCTGACTGGGGTCAGATGGGCTCTGATGTCATTTTGATTTTAATGTCCCTCATGGCTAATCATGTTAAATATTTTTTCATATGATTGTTGTCCATTTGTATTCCTTCTTTTGAGAACTCTCTGTTCAGTTCATTTGCCTTTTTTTTTTCCACTGAGACTGAAACCAGGATCTCCTTGCCCATACTTTCCAAGTGCTCTACCACTGAGCTGTGCTCCACACCCTGTTGAATTTTGGAAAGACTTTTTCTGCATCTATTGAGATGATCATGTGATTTCTTTTTCTGAAATGTGCTATATTATATTTACTGACTTGCATATGTTGAGCCATCCTTGCATCCAGAGAATGGAACCAGCTTGATCATCTTTTTAATTTGTTGTCAAAGTCAATTTGCAAGTATTTTATCAGTGATTTTTGCATCTATATTCACCAGGAAAATTAGTCTTTAGTTTTCTTTTTTATAAGTCAACATACCAAAGATATATCTGCTTATCCATGTTTATTGCAGTGCTATTCAAAATAGCCATGTTAGGGAATCAGCCCAGGCATCCATCAATAGCTGAAAGGATAAAATTTTGTATAACCTTAAAGAACAAAAGTATTTGCAGGAAAATGGGTGAAATCAGAAATCATCATTTTAAGTGAAATAAGCCAGACCCAGAAAGACAAGTATCACGTGTTCTCTCTTTTATAGGGATGCCATATTTTTTTTCAATACTTTAATATATATGTCATAAACATAGAAATGAAAGTAGAAATGGGCCTATGTAAGGGGAGGAAAGAGACTAAAGAGAGGGAGAGGTGTCAATAAGAAATGGTGATGAGGGAAAGGAAGAGAAATATCATGTTGTTCTCAAAGACAGAATCTGGATTTAAATATATATATTTATATACACACAATATGTGTATATACACAGACACAAGGCATACAAGCATAAGAGGGTCCATTTGTTGGGAGGAAAGGGGTCACTGGGGGGAGGGGGTCATGAGAGGGCAATGGAGAGGTGAACATGAACAATGTACAATGCTCTGCATGTATGGAAATCTCATAATAAAAGGTATTAAGTTGTACACTAACTTAAAAAACTGCTAATAAAAAATAAAATATAAAAAACAAAGAGCAATTTTCTTTGACATCACCTGTCTCTCCAAACATATCCTCCATTTTTTTGTTCCCTTTGGAATAGAGCTCTATGAAAGAATGTGCTTTGTTCATTAACTCTGCCTTCTTACATTCAGTGAGGCTTTGGTTCTACTTCTCCAACTGATTCTTTCCTTTTAAGATTTACTAAAACTTTTTATCTTGCCAAATTTACTGGGCAACTACTGTCTCCTTGTTTGACCACTCAGGCATTTGACCTAGTTGATCATTTCTTTCTCTCAAAACATAACATTCTTCCCTTGGCTTTGGAGACACTATTCTCCCCTGGCTTTCTCTCAACCTGATAAGCATCATTTTTCACTCTCCAGAGGGCTACATGTTCAAGTGCCCCAGGGCACGGCCTTGTCAGTTTTCTCCACATATTCTCAGTCCCTAAATCAGCCCATTTTATGATTTAAAATGACATGTGTATATTCCTCATTCAGATAATTTCTCATCCATATGCCTAGTGGTCTAAGATGTATGTCAACCTGAATTCCTAATGGCCAATCTAGATCTAATAGGAATAATACAGAACTCTTTATTTACTCTCTAAATTCTACAGATCCCTAAACATAGTTACCCAGACCAACACCTTTGAGTTATTGTTTCTTTCTCTCATACTTTCCATCCAGAAGATCAACTAATCTCACTGTTTCAATTTTCAGAATATATTCCCAATCTGACCCCCACTCATCACTTCTGCTGCCAGCCACCATGGTCTAAGGCACCATTCCCTTTTGTCTGGACCACTGTAGCAGCCTCCAAACTGGTGTCCCTGCTTCTAATCCTGACCCTCCTAGAAGCTTTTTCTATAACACCCAGGATGACTGTTCAAAAACTGAAGCCAGAGCATGTTACTCCTGTGTTCACACTCCTGGAGCCTTTCTATCCCTCAGAAAAAACCTAAGCCATGACCATGGTTTATAAGGGTCTAGATGATATGCATCCTTGGGTTTCTTAACATTTCTTAAATATCCCAGACTAATTGCTTTGCATGTGCTGTTTTCTTTGTGCAGAATATCCTCTCTCCCCACACCCCCAGAATTTGTATGGTTCTTCTTTTGTTTCATTAGACTTCCTTTCAAATGACTTGTCCTGGGATCTCAATTTGAAAAGGCCTCCTACTTATGATAACTCTATTTATTCTTCTTTACTTTTCTTCATAGAAATCATAAATTCCCTTGAAATTATGGTGTATTTTCAGTACTCAGAGTTGAACCCAGGGCCTTGCACATGCTAGGCAAGCAGTCTACTGCTGAATGGCATCTATAGCCTTATTATTATTATTATTATTATTATTATTAATTTTTTTTTGGTGACAGAATCTCACTAAGTTTGGCAGGCTGCCTCTGGCGTCCAACTTACAATCCTCCTCTGTCAGCCTCCTGAGTCAATGGAATTAGAGGATTGTACTACAGTAGTCTGCTAGTATATATTTATTTGTATGCTTGGTTATTATTTGCTTTAGAATATAAGCTTCAGGGATCACAGGTTTTGTTTGTCAGCATGTCAGCTACCATATCTCTAGTACCTATAACAGTGCTTGACACATATATTTATCTGATGAATACAAGTGAGATAAAAGATTGATAGATAAAATTTTAATGAGAAGTATGTTAGGCATATAGCCTATGTTACAATTAGATATGATTATGAAATATAGTGGATATATATGCATAGTATATTTAATGTAGATGTGTAGTAGTGTTCAGAGCCCACCATAATTAGTGCATTCATGAGTGTTCAGTCCAGAAAGTAATAAGGATAATTAAGCCAAACATCAAAATACCACATGATAAATATAACATAACAAAATAAGGATTCTTTAAGACACCTACACAGAAAAGGCTTTTCAAGGAAATTCTATAAATGCAGACATTTTTTATTTTTATAAAACCACTATTCTGAAAGAAGTTCTACAATTATCTGCCAGTAGAATTTATAAAGATTGTCAGAAAAATCTACTACTGCGACTACTACTACTACTCAGAAGAGAACATGCTCTTTTAAAAGAACCCACCTACATTATTTAAAAAAAAACTAAAAGACTAAGCAACTATCAATTTACTGCAATTTCAGTGATTTATAGAATTATAATATTAGTATTTAGAAGGATTCAGTTTTAAGAATGTGATTATATCTGGGAAGGTACCATTTTCCTGTCTCTTAAAAAAAGGCATTTCAAAGTGGACAAAGTCACAGCAGTGGATTTACAATTACTCTGAAGCATATAAGATTCATACTTGAAGGCATAAATAAATAAGTATACTGTTTCACTGCTTTTTAGGCTACAGTTATATCTACCACATACATGTTTATAAGCTGCATTCATACAAATTGTATGCTATTTTGCTCATCCATTTGTCTCAGAGGTTTAGACACCTAATCCCCAGGTAACATAACAGAATGTTGTTTTCCTAGTCTATATCATTATTACTACTGTGCCTAAATTTGAAATACTGGGACACAACCTAGTATTTTTTCCTACATAAATATATTCATGCACACTTTGTTCTTTCTTCAATTTCTGGATAATCTTTAAGCTTGATGGAATTTTTTTGAACTTGTCACACAGAAAAATAATTTTTATTGAATATTGTCTTTTAAATATTCTGTTAAAGCTAAATATTGTGAATTATTTACCTAAATTAGGAAAAACTCCACAATGAAATGAATCCAATTCAACTCAGCCAGTAGTCACTGAATTTATTACATATGTACATCAGGGATTATATACAAATATAAAGTAGGAAAGATCACTGCTTTTGGCTTTTAGAAGAGATAAAATGTGGAACAATCACCATCATATAAGAAAGGATGCAGTGAGTTTCTTAACAGATTGGAAAGCCATGAGACAAGAGAGGAAATGATTGAGGGAAACAAAGGGAGCAGTTACTTCATCTTTGGCATCAAGGAAGTCTTGGAGCACCTAGTATTCATTTTAGGACTTTAAAGTGAGATGATATTATTGGCAAGTTGACATAGGGAAAGAGGGTACAAGCAGAAGAAATAACTTATAGTGCCTTGTATGAAGTTTGAACTTCAATCTGAAAGGCTATTTTTGAGAGGGGGAGCAATGAAAGCACATCTGCACTGAATTCATATTTTGACTCAATCCCATTTTCTGAGTAACAGATCTGTGTATCTAGCACTTTCTAGACAGCAGCACTTAGAAGCCCAGAGGAAAGTGCAATTCAGCGCATCCTAAACTGAACATGTCTGCTTTCTTTCTGCTTCTCTTCTACTCTCTTTCACATAGAAAGTCTTGATTTTCTAAGTAAGCATCAACCAAATTTGCCAAGGCAGAAACCTAAATATTGTTCTTGATGTCTTCCTTTCCCTAATATCCCAAGCCAACAAATCACTTAGTCATGATGATTCTATCTTCACTGCCTCTCTCTTTGCATTCCCACAGTTACCACTCAATACAACATTGTGCTTCAGAGCACAAACTTGGGTCCTGAATGCTTCTATTCTCTATACCTCACTGGCCATGATATTGGGTAAATTCTGCAACATTACTAGGCCTTAGTTTCCTAATCTTTAAAATTAGAAATTCCTTGTACCTTCAAGGATTATTGTGAGGATCAAATGAAGAGTCCTCAGAATCTGGTACATACTAACCACTATATGGATCTGCTTTATTGTTACGGTCATCTCTTACCTGAACCACTGAAACATCCTGCTCACTGATCTGGCTTCAAATTCTTATCCATTCAACTCCCAACGTTTTCAAAAAGGAAGCCAAAGAAATCTTTCTAAAATGAAATTGTGATTTTTTTCATTTCTCCAAAATAACATTTTATTGCCTTTGTAATCAAGTTCAAATTTCTTAACATGATCTATGCCTATGGCTTTTCAGTTGTATGGCTGCCTCCTCTGCTCTCCCACTGGACATTCCAGTTATATCAGCATTTCTGTTGCTCCAATGCATCTTGATAACCTTAAACTTAAGGGTTAAAATGCACCCTTGCCTCAAAACACTCTATGTTACTCTTTACCTTCTCTTTCCATGGCTAAATTTTATTCATAGTGTGGTTTCGATACCTAGAGCATGTATAGATGGAGAAAGATCCAGAAAGAGCTGCCAATGTGATAGAAAGGAAATAAAAACAAAAATGTGTGGAGAGGGAGTGATCTTGTACCTAATGCTGCTACTAGATCATGTTAGATAAGAACTGAGGCTTCACCAATAGTCACTCACTAAAAGAGTTAACAATATTTGTAAAGTTGGAATTTTTATGGTTTTCAAAGTAGAATATAAACCTTATGTGTAAAAATGAATCCCAAAATTCAATATTGCTAATTAGTTGGGGGAAGTGTCTGCATTGTGGAACTTGGTATGAAAAGACAATTAACTCAAACTTATTCAAATACTATTGGAGAGTAAGAGGTCATAGTTAATCCATTATGGTGCTTCTACATACACATTTCTCCAGGTATGGCAACTATATGCCAGTCGTTATGAGCGACATTTTACTCTATTTCTGTATTGTAAATATATTTTATTTAAGAACGCATATTCACTGTGTCTGGACATTTCTTTTTCTTTTTCAGTAAACCCAAGGACTTTTTCTGCCTTTAATGGAAAAAAAAACAAAAACATTCCCTGTAGTAGATCTTTGATTTTTAAACATCAAGCAAAATGAAATGATTATAAAAATCCAGATGTTGCCATTAGTCGAATAACATCTTTATAGTGGATTTTAAAAGGATTATTGTAATAAAGGTCTCTGTAGAGTTTGTGGTCAAAGAGATCAAATTATTATGGTTAATTTTTTTTCTGTGTACTATAATTCCTAATCCTAAGAATATTAAACCTGCAGCTATACCACTATAGTGTCCAATTCCATCAGATCTGGGAAGCTAAGCAGGGTTGGACCTGGTTAGTACTTGGATGGGAGAACACCTGGGAACATTGGTACTGTAGGCTTGGGAGAAGGACCCGACAACCCACTCCCAGAACAAGCAAACAAACAGAATAGCAGAGAAGCATGAAAATAGTCTTTCATCTGTTGCACATGGCGTCACTATGAGTCTAACAACAGCAATAAGAATATTAAATGGAGGAGATGAAGATCAACTCATTAAATATACCATATTCTGAGTAGAACAAATACAGAGCTAATTTATAAAATTTCAATTTCATTACAAAGAGAAGATTTTCTCTGATCTGAAAAAAATGTGTATTAAACACCATACTTAATTTTTAAAGTATATCTACATGCTGGCTAACATATTTCTTTTGATCATAATCTGTAATCATAAACCGTGTTACATTTGGCAAATCAAGCTACAATGAAACTCACTGTACATACAGTAGCATTTTCAACCATTATGCCACTTCCTTGGTTTTGTGGGGATGAGAGCTAATAAAAATCAAGGTAAAGAGAAAATATATCATGTGGCATATTTTCAGGAGTGCATTTACAATAGAATTTAAGTATTTAAGAATTTAAGTGTGGCCAAGATATAATATTGACCAGTCCAAGTCTTTAATTAATGTTGAAATGAAGCCATTTAAGAAAGACATTTACAAAACTCTAATGTTTAAAATTTTTAGGGAAAAGTAGTGTACAGTTTTCCTAGTTAAAAGCTATCCATTCCATCTTCTCTCTAACTCACTCTCCTGCCTGATTTAATTCTTTCTCTAGTGACCTTTAGCCAGGGGAAACAGATGAGATGGGAAATAACTGCTTACTGCCTCTCACAGAATCTCTCTGAACAGTATTTTGGCCTGTGACCTTTAAATTATGGGGTAAATAAAATGAATCACATTTCCTCTTATGGACCTGATCTGTGGGTCAAGATATGTTTGCTTTTCATCTGTATGAAAATGCTTCAGGCTGTGATCGACTTGGAGGAAGTGAGGGCAGGTGAAGAATGGGCAGTTGCCAATTGAGTCAGCCAGAGAATGAAATGATAATCTGAAATGGAACGTTAAGAAGGAGTGAATTCTTTGTGAGAGGTAGTAATTGCTGATGGTCACTTACCCGTTATGGGTGAGTAGAAGAGTGTATGCATAGTGTGAAAATATCTGGATGGTAGGGGAAGAACACCTAGGCACAACACTGGAAGTAGCTTGCATGTGGGCTGGGATGGCTGTGAGAATAGGATTAGAGATTGAATTAAATGTCTCAGGGGCTCCATGGCATTTCCCTCCCACTGAGGAGAGATATTCTGTAAGCACCCATTTAACATTGGGGATGATATCCCCAATAAAACATCATACTTTTAGAATTTCCACTACCAAACTGGTTTTGTTTGGCAAATTCAGTTATATTCTTTATTTCAACAATTTTAATGTTTCATAAAGCCTAGTGGCACTGACAGAGATAGAAGTTGAAATTCTAGCCAAGTTTATCTGGGTTTTAAAAGCAAAAGTTGGTAATACTTGCCTGTGACATCTCCAGATTATTTACCTGGGTTTAGTTAGCGTTCAATAGGAAGTGCAGGTCAGTAAGGTAAAACTTGGCCTGCAGCCATATCCCTGTGGCACCCAATCCCATCAGATCTCAGAACCTAAACAGGGTCAGATCTTGGAAGCTAAGCAGAGTCGGGCCTGGTTAGTACTTGGATGGGAGACCACCAGGAACACCAGATGCTGTAGGCTTGGGAGACAGACCTGGCAACCCCCTCCCAAAAATCAATCTGCCATTGAAAACCCTATGAACAGCAGAGAAGCACTGACAATAGTGTTTCACCTGTTGTACGTAGGGTCGCTATGAGTTGGATACCAACTTGACAACACCTAACAACAACCACAACAAGGTAAAACTTAATTTATAGTTAAATGCTTTATGTCACAAGACAACTTTTGTCATTGCATTTTTGTGAAACGGAACATATTGTAAGCATACTGCATACTGTTTATTTGTTGATGAGATATGATCAAAAATGCAGGGAATTCTTTAAAAAATAATTATGACAGTGAGAGACATATTGCCATTAATACCCTCAAAGCACTCCCCCTGGCTTCTAACACATTTATCCCATTGTTCTAGCCACTTTCTGAAGTAGTTCTGAAAGTCCTCTTTAGTGAATGTCTTTAGATGCACTGCTGTGGCTGCCTGGATGTCCTGAATCCATTCACAGCGTTTACCTTTTATGGTCATTTTGACTTTGAGGAAGAGCCAGAAGTTCCATAGTGCCACATTCACGGTGGTGAATGAAGTGAATGGGAACACACCGCAAATGATTTTTACTTGACAGAAATTGCTATACCAGAAGCAGGATGTAGCATGGAACATTGTATGATGGAGGATAAAACTAAAGACCCTCACAAAAGAGGACTTCCAAACTGCTTCATAAAGTGGCAAGAACAATGGGATAAGTGTGCTTATAGCCAGGGGGAGTATCTTGCAGGGGATTAATGGCAATGTATCTTTTACTATAATGAATTCTTTTTATTTTAAGATTCACCATACTTTTTGTTCACATCTCATAGATATTGATGAATGTGGGACCGGGAGGCATAGCTGTGCCAATGATACCATTTGCTTCAACTTGGATGGTGGCTATGACTGCCGGTGTCCTCATGGGAAGAACTGCACTGGAGACTGCATTCATGATGGGAGAGTAAAGCACAACGGGCAGATCTGGGTGCTGGAAAATGACCGGTGCTCCGTGTGCTCATGTCAGGTTGGTATAAATGAAAAGTGTTAAGTAAGTTGTAATTTGCGTATATTTTAAGTGCATGACTCAATGAGTTTTGACAAATGCACATATCCATTTAACCAGCATCACAATTACTATAACAGAACATGTCCATGAACCCAAATGTTGCTATGTCCTTTCCTAGCTAGTCCTGCACCCTCAGACCTCTGAAAACACTGCTTTCAGTCCCTGTAGATTACCACTTTGTGGAGATTCACATAAATGGAGGCATTATAGTGCATACTTTTTGTGTCTGGCTTCTTTCTCTTAGCATTATGTTTCTTGAGATTCATGTATATAATTACATATATGTATTCCTTTTTATTGCTGAACAATTTTCCATTGTATTACTATTCTGCAAAGTGTTTATCTGTCCAAATATTGATAATATTTTGTTACTAACTATGCTAATTTTTTCTTAGTCATAATATCATATTTGAATGAATGTATAAGTGAACTCGAAATAGATAAGCTATGATCCAAGAGTGAAAAAATATCTATTTGGGCTATATGTCACTTTTGGAAAGGTATTCTATTATATACACCCAGTTAATAACAGAGGCTAAATTATACCCAGATGAATAATACTATGTACCAGAGACTCACATATTACAAAAGAAGTCGACTACAGGTTTTACAAAACATAATGTCCCAGTAGTCCAGAAATTTAGCAATACGTGAAACTTAACTAGCTACCAAATACTAACACACTTGCCTTCATATGAAACAGAACTTAATATTCAAATTACTATACTAAGATACAAATATGCATGCATTTGTATATACCTAAGGACCATGTACTCATTATCATTTTATTCTGATCAATTTCTGGAAAATTTCTTTCTGGTCAAGTCATGTGAGTAGTGTGTGGCAGGACATTGAAAGTCCTCCAGCTTGAATAATTTCTATGTGTTAGCTACAAAATGGAGTTTTAAGAAAATTTATTAGATTTGGCAAACAGTATAAATTATCTCAGCCTCCAAATGATGTTAGTATACTGAGAAATGGAGGGTTTGGGTAATGCTTTTCCCCTTCTCGATGCAGAATGGATTTGTTATGTGTCGACGGATGGTCTGTGACTGTGAGAATCCCACAGTTGACCTTTTTTGCTGCCCTGAATGTGACCCGAGGCTTAGCAGTCAGTGCCTCCATCAAAATGGTGAAACCTTATACAACAGTGGTGATACCTGGGTCCAGAATTGCCAGCAGTGCCGTTGCTTGGTAAGTTTAGCTACAAAAAATAGAGGGAACACATCAGCCCAGGATCCCAACAGCAAAGCTGCTTTCCCCTCCCATCCACCAATACCTAGCAATTGATCACACCATCGGAACTCACAAAAACTGAGCCTGGGTAAGAGGACGAAACGATGCTCCCAAGGAAAAGTACTCCGGGTAGATGTGGTGCATGACATTGTGGGCTGCTTCTCTGAAACGACATTTCTTTCTGGAGTATTTCCTTAGCCCAAACTGAGTAAAGATTCCTGCTTTTCCCATCCTGCCTAGCTTATACTTACTTAATTATGGTTAGAACAATGGCACTCATGAAAAAAAAGTCATTCTTTTTCCAAGTAGAATTTTTGTTATCTTATTTCTGTCCATTCTTCAGAGTTAAAAAATAAAACAAGCTCTTTTTTCCTTCTAAAGATTGTTACTGTCAATGCTATTTTGATGCTCACTTTGACTTTACAAATACTATGGATGTGCAATAAATGCACATTGAAATTGATTTTTGCTGGGTGTGGCGGTACCTGTAGTCCCAGCACTCCAGGCAGTGGCAGGAAGATCTTGAGTTTGAGGCCAATGTGAGCTACAGAGCCAGACCCTGTCTCAAACAACGAAAAGAAACAAGAGGCAGGGAGAGAGTTAAATATATTTGTGAAGCTTTTCCTTACAAGAGGTGACGAGGAAAGAAAACACTTGGTAAAAGAGCAACTCCTTTCAGTTGACTAAATTTCTTGTTTCTTTCTAATTGTGTAAATTACTAGAAAAATTACTCTGTGTATCTTTGTGAGAGGAAGTTTCAAGAAGAGACTACTTTTAAAGTTATGGCCAGTCTCTTTCCTATTTGTTTGAGGATTATTTTTAATGCTTTTTTGGTTGCTGCCTTTTGATATACTCAACCCAAAAATCAATTGAAAGAGCAAGGTTAATTTCTATGCCTGAAAGCTTCTTCCATCGCCAAAACCGTGAGATTGAGAATTATGAAGAAAATAGGAAAGGGTGGGAACTATGTTTTTAAAACGATCCAATTCACACAATTTTCCAATGTGGAATAGGAAGGACTAAAATCAGGTCCTACGTATTTTGTTTTGTTTTGTTTCGTTTTGCTTTGTTTTGTTTTATTGTTGTGGGTTTCAAAGTCCCTACACTGAGAAATATATAAATGAACAAAGAAAAACCATCAAATTCTCTTCCTATTTTGGTTTATTTCCTTGTAAATGGACAAAACTTTTTATATGATTAAAGCATAAATAAGTTACAGAAGGAAAATCAAAAGAATGGAAAAGGCCTTCATGATCAAAAAGTTAAATAGAGCCTCTTCCACACTGAATGCCTCTCCCTTGTCATAGGAAAAATGGAGGCATACAGAATTTGTAGGTTTAAGGGAAAGGTCATTGCTTTTTTTTATGGTTGTTCTTGTTTAATCCTTGAAGGTAACTTAAAAGTCCAGTGTAGTATGGATCTCATCACTCTGATGAAGCTTTTGTAGATTCCCTGCAAGATTCATGGACTTTGAAGATGTCAGTATAAATTTCAATCACATAAATTGAGTATTCAGTAAACACTGTGCTCCCCTCCTGGCTCTCTGCCTCCCTTCGTCCCTCCCTTCTTTCCCCTCTGCCCTGGCCCGTGTGTTTTCCTTACAGCAAGGGGAAGTCGACTGTTGGCCCCTGCCTTGCCCAGATGTGGAGTGTGAATTCAGTGTCCTCCCAGAGAATGAGTGCTGCCCACGCTGTGTCACGGACCCTTGCCAGGCCGACACCATCCGCAATGATATCACCAAAACTTGCCTGGATGAGATGAATGTGGTTCGCTTCACTGGGTCCTCTTGGATCAAGCATGGCACTGAGTGTACTCTCTGCCAATGCAAGGTAACTCCCATTAAGTGCCAGAAGTGAGCACTTTGCCAGATGCATCCAGGCCTCAGAGATAGTAATGTGCTTAACTTGGGCAATGGGAAGCATTTTATTTTCCTATTGTGAACAAGCAGAGATGTCAGGAGTGCCCCTCAGCTTTATTAGTACCCAAGCTGACTGTCTTACACATCCTCTAATGTGTGTTCAGGGAGAGGGAAAGTGCATGAACAGCAACCAAGGTGATCCATAGAAACAATCTACTGAAAGCACCCTAATGGAGTTAACTTTCCTTTCTTTTTTTAAACATTTTATTTTCCAGTAACAGGAGTTGAACCCAGGGTCTTGTGCATGCTAGGCAGGCACTCTACCAGTGAACTATACCCACAGCCCCTTTTTACTTTTTGAGACAGAGTCTGGCTAAGTTTCACAGGCCTTCTCTGGCCTCAAACTCACCATCCTCCTGCCTCAGACTCCTGAGACACTAGGATTACAGTTGTGTACTACTGCACCCGGCTAGCTATTAAAAAAAAACATAACAGCAAACGTCATGCTTCTTATTTTGTGATAAAAGACTATAAACTTTACTGACAAAGTAAATACATTATATTTTCTAAAGTGGAAATCAATATGGCAAAAATGAGCATGTTTCTTGGATATGGTCAGTTACATTGAGTTGAAAAATTTAAGATCTGTTGTTTATTATGTTTACTCCTACAGTTGGTGAAAATCCTATAAAGATTTTTCTGTTCTCATAGGAAAGGAGAGCATTATACCTTTTACTTCAATGAGAGCAAAATACAATAGTGTAGGCAGAGTAGAAAGTGATCATAGATAGAGACCAAGCTGAAAGCATCTACTTTGATTATTATTCTTACAAAATTTAATTTAGTGATCTTTGTCCTTCATAGCAATAATTTGGAGATCAACACTAAAACTAAATAATATAAAGGCTTAAAAGCAACAAAAAATGAAAGATGTTAGTTTTTCTCAGAATCACATGTCTATCTATATCTGTTCTGGTTTTTAAGTAAGAATTTCCATTTTGTGAAATTTTTTCAATAGAGCAATTTAATTCAAAGCTACCTAGTATAAATTCTTACTAGAGTGCTTCCATGTAACAGGAAAGAAATAGGAAATGCTTGAGGCTTGAGATACCTTTTAAAAATCTCTTTCAAGCCCAAATTTCTAACTCTTTCAATCAATATAATGTGTCAATCAAGCAAGGCTTTTTGAGTGGATATAGTTACTGCTGCTGTTTTCTGAAAATGCATTAGCAAATCTGGAAGTTACTACTACTACTACAAGTTATGAATAGTGTATATGCAATGTTACCTTAATACATGTTTCATATGACTATATGTAGCCATGCATATCTCAAAACTTAATCACTAATCAACAACAAACAAATGCCTTTCTGATGTTTAACTACCCAATAGAGTTGAGGTCTCTTACACTCTTAATCTTACTATTAGGTTATTGTTCTGAACAGTGACAACAAAAATATATAGCAGGTGATGGGATGAAAATTACTTCCAATAGAGCTTAAACAGGTACTTATAATAAGAAAAATGCATTCAGTAACAGGCAGGAAACAAGTGTATTTTCTGGGGTAAAGATCATGAATGAACATTTTATTCACCGCCTTATAAAGAACTACCAGAATCTTTTGACTCTTCGTCGGAATGTAGAGAAAGTATATTTTGATATTAAAATTATTTCATGTCAGACAAGTGCTGGTTTGTAGAAATTACTATTTGGTGCCATTTGCCTTATTTAATGTGAGTAGTGTTTTGTCTGTTGTACATAGGGTCACTATGAGTCAGACACCAACTCGATGGCACCTAAAAACAATAATAATGACACATTCTCTTTTACCAAATTTATCCCAAATATTCAAATTTATTACACTTATTTTGTGTTATTTGAAAATATAGTTCATGCAAAATGAGCTTTAGATATTGCATTGGAGGTGAACATTATTTACAATTCAATGTTTTCACAGTCCTCATTTTATTTATTTTTTCCCTATCCTATCACTCTGAGCCTGCAGCTGTAGCCCTGTGGAATCCGATCCCGTCAGATCTCGGAAGCTAAGCAGGGTCAGGTCTGGTTAGTACCTGGATGGGAGACCGCCTGGGAACACCAGAAGCTGTAGGCTTGGGAGAAGGACCTGGCAACCCCCTCCCAAAAATCAATCTGCCATTGAAAACCCTATGAACAGCAGAGAAGCACTGATAATAGTGTTTCCCCTGTTGTGCAGAGGGTCACTATGAGTCGGATACCAACTCAACGGCACCTAACAACAACAACAACAATCACTCTGAGTTACCCAGTTTTAGTCAATAAACAGTGACAAAGTTGAAAGCATTCTAATTTGAATATTGGTCCTATAATATTTAACTTATTGGCCTTTGTCCTTCACAGTGATAATTTTGGAATCAACACTAAAACTAAATATGTAATCTAAAGGCTTAACAAGAGTGTGGGGCATTTTGTTGGTACCAGGAATGTAATGATAACCAAAGACAGACATAGTCATTTCTGGAAATTATTATATAGCTGCTTATTGTCTAGAGCTATGCTATATGGCTGTTTAAATTTAAAATAATTTAAATTAAATAAAATTGAGTTCCTCAGTCACATGATGAGCCACAGAGCAATATTTCAGTTGCTCAATAGTCACTTGAGGCTACTGGCTGTCATATTGTTGTTGTTAGGTGCCGTCGAGTTGGTATCCGACTCATAGCGACCCTCTGTACAACAGGGGAGGCAATATTGTCGGTGCTTCTCTGCTGTGCATAGGGTTTTCAATGGCATATTGACTTTTGGGAGGGGGTTGCCAGGTCCTTCTCCCAAGCCTACAGCTTCTGGTGTTCCCAGGCGGTCTCCCATCCAGGTACTAACCAGGCCCAACCCTGCTTAGCTTCCGAGATCTGGCAGGATCGGATGCCACAGGGCTACCGTTGCAGGCTTGCTGTCATATTAGACAGAACATATAGAGAGACTTCTACAATCAGAGAATGCTTTGTTGGACAGGGCTTGCCTAGAGGTCAAGAATGTAACCTGACATGTCAGGCTACCTGGAGTCACAGCATGGTCAACCATACTAATTATGTGATTTTAGAGGACCTTCCTTATTTCTGGGCTCAGCTTCTCACCTAAAAATTGAGACAATAATACCTACCTAACTTGTTGTTGTTGTTGTTAGGTGCCGTCGAGTCAGTATCCAACTCATAGCGACCCTCTGTACAACAGGGGAAACACTATTGTCAGTGCTTCTCTGCTGTTCATAGGGTTTTCAATGGCAGACTGATTTTTGGGAGGGGGTTGCCAGGTCCTTCTACCTAACTTGGGATGATAATAATACATAAGAAGTGTAATAATTCCTATCTAAGAGAGTTGCTATAAGAATTAAGTGAGATGATCCACACAAGCTTCATACAAGGCCCAATACATTTACAGTAAGTACTCAATAAATGCTGGCTGTTATTATATGAAGTAAATACATATTAATAAAGTCATGACACAAAGACAGTTCTGCATCTGTGGTAGATGCTCTATGGGGCTGTAAACTATGTGAACCACTTACTCACTGAGTAGTAAATATATCCTCAGTAAGCTGAGATCTGAGGAATAGGAATTATCTGGGGAAGCAGGGTAGGATTTTACCTTTTATCTTTCCAAAGATACTGTCATCAAAATAATTTGCTAAGGTTAAAAACAAAATGTATCCTTCACTCACAGTCAAAATTTCACTAAAGTCAAAAATGAGTTAACTAGGTTACCTTTCCTGGTAACCTGGTATAGAATCTGGTATAGAAATACCTTTTGGATTGGTCAGAGAGTTTTAAGCTTCAAACAACAAGAAGGATAGTTCAAGGGAGAAATAAGGAAGAGGGAGATGTTAGAAAGTTCTTCCCTTTAGTAAATCATTACTGAGTAGAAAACTTTTGAAGTTGGAACCAAAAGGGTGCTATTTAACTCCTAAGGAGGCTGTTGAAATAATGTGGAAATAATTGGTATAGGGAAGAAAATGGAATTTTATAAGAATAAAGGTCCTGACTTCCTAATTTTACTTTCATCTACCAAAACCAGCAAATTTGATCCAGGCATGATGGCATACATCTATAGTCCCAGTGACTCAGGAGGCTGAGACAGGAGGATTGCAAGTTCAAGACCAGAGGCTGATTGTGTAATTTAGCAAGATTCTGACTCAAAATTTTAAAAAGTAAAAAATTGGCTAGGGATGCAGCCCAGTGATAGAGCACTTGCAAGTATGTGCAGGATCCTGGGTTCAACTCCCAAGTACTACCAAAAAATAAAAAATAGAAAGAAGTTGTGAAAATGAGCCTCTGTATTAACATTAGAATAGATTACCAGAGCTATCAAAGGAAAGAAATATCCACAGATAATCAACATTATGATAAATGTTATTTTTCAGGGGTGTTAGGATTGGGTGTTGAACCTGGGGCCTCCCCCATCCTAAGCAAATGCTCTACCACTGATCTGCACCCGTGGCCCACTCTTCCCCCCTACTTCCATTAAGAACCATATTTCCTTGGTTTTTTCCACGTCTATTATACTGTTTTATAGTATATTAGATATCATGAATGATATAGATAATTTTTGTTGAAAATCTTGAATCAGTTGTCAATCCTTTATAACTTGGCAGGACATAGATTTTAAACATTGCCACCTATAGTGTGAGCATCATCTGAAATCTTTACTCTGATCTTTAAGCATTCCATCTGTGACTCTCTGATTATCTCTTTAGAGTCTCCTCTGCAATTCAAAAACCAGCCAAGGATTTGACAGGAGGTTATATGTTGATTCACTCCTTCATTTATAGATATTTCTGCCTGTATTTTGAACTACTCTCCTAGCACCCAAGCTGTCCTCTAATCTCAGGCTGATAACATCGTGACTTTCTGTTTAAGTTAGAGTCTTTTGTACCTGTTCAGGCTAGGAAATACCCAATGACAATGAATCTCACACAGTACATGCCCTTTCTTTTGAGGTTGAACACCTCCCACCCCAATGTCTGCCTTCAAATGTCATTTTTATATGTTACCCAGACTTTATCATTGTTATCAATAAGAGTTATCAATAACATTGTTATCAATAAGAGAGTGTTGGGGTTTAGCTCAGTTGGTAGAGTACTGCTCTGTACTTTTTAAGGACCCAGGTTCAATTCCCAGCACTACAAAAGTGGGAGAAGGACATGGCAATCCACTCTCAAAGCAATCTCGAAACATTCAGCCATTGAAAATGCTATTAAAGGTAGAGCCTGACTCAAAGGCACCTAATAGCAACAACATCAATAAGAGGGTTCGTTTTATGTAAGAAATTATGACTTACTGAAACTGGAACCACCATGGTATATTTTATTGGTCTTATATGTCAACTGTGCTTCCCTAATTGAGGATCTGGCAGTGATATGGTTTGTAGAGCATTTGTCTCATAATAGCAGAACACATTGACATGGAATTTAAAAAAAGCACTCTGGGAAGATTTTGGAAAATAAAGAGTCCTTTCCTAAAGCACACTTATGGAAGCAATACTAATGGCTTTTTCTCATAGTATTCTAATGCTAGTTTCACAAACTCAATAGAAGAAGGCGCCACAAATTCCCTAATTCTATTTCTGTGCACAAACCATAGTACACCCATCACTTCAGTGGGCAATGGGTTAGGAAAAATCATGTAATCCGGTTGTGGTTTAAAAGCCTGTGCCTCTGAACCTGGTGGCAAAGTTTTAAAGTACTGCTACAAGTCCCAGAGATGGCTGAGTCTCCCTTGCTGCCAAAATAAGAATTCTGCTTAAAGAAACTTGGAAAGATAAGAGTTAAGTTAAATTGATAATATTTTTTTGGAGTATAGATTGGCTTTCTCCCTAGGTTGGTTTGCTTCAGCAAAGGCTAGAATATTAAAATCTCCTCAGTAACAGTTTTATTATATAGAAACAGAAACACTTTTGATTTTATCACATTGAATTATAATATACTTTCAACCCTCTAAAGTTAATTATGTGAGAGAAAATATAGAATAGAGGATGAATTTTAGAGGCAAACTAACTTAAGTTTTAATCCCAGCTCTATTGTTTAACTTTGTGATTTTGGACATGATATGTAACCTTTCTGATCTTCAGTTTCTGATCTAAACAGTGTGACAATTAATAGTGATCCTACCGGGCCTTCTTTGAGGTTGAAATTAGACAATATATTCTAATTGCCTGGCAAAGTGTCTGATACAGAGTACACACTCAAGAAGTGTGATGGTATTGTCATCACCATGATCATAAAAGTGTTAATGACATTATCATTATTGTTACTTAGCTGGTTGAGAGAAGTTAGAGTGTGAAGAATCAAAGATAGGGATTTTTCCTTCTTTGTCAGACAGTATATTATTTTGATACTTTATTATAAAAACTAATTATGCATACTTGGTCCTTCCTTGTCTGTATCCCCTATTTCATCTGTACAGTTTTCTTTACCAACTTAAATTTCTCCGTCACCCCTTATTTCAGTTTCACAACTATACAAAACTCCTGCCATTTCAAAGCCTCTCCCCATTCTGTTCCTTGTGCTCTGGGTCTGTTTGTCATGCATGTCTCTTCAGGTCTTGGTTTAAATATCGTCTCTACACAGAAGTCCAACCTCCCCACTAGCCTAACTAGGCAATCTTTTATTCTTCTCCTGGCACTGCCTACTTTTTTTCCTTCTGTCTTAGTCAGTGTGGGCTGCTATAACAGAATGTTTTAGACTGGGTGGCTTTAACAACAGAAACTCATTTCTCACAGTTCTAGAGGCTGAGAAATTCACTCTCAAAGTCCAAAATCAAGGTGCTGGCAGATGTGGTCTGGCAAGGGCACTCTTCCTGTTGCATGTGGCCATCTTCTCATTATGTCTTCATGTGGTAGAAAGCAGAGCAAGAGGAAGTGAGCTCTCTCTCTTGTCTATTTATAAAGGCACTACTCCCACCAACAAAAACTAGCCTCATGCCCTAATAAACTCCCAAAGGCCTCTCCTCCTACTACGTTACATTAAGGATTAGAGTTTCAACAGGTGAGTTTTGAGGAGACACATTCTCTCTATAGCATCTTTGTAGCACTTTTCACAATTGCTGATTATGTTTATCTGATACGTAATTTCCTCTCCTAGTAAGCTATAAGCCCTGCCCTATGAAGTTAGTAATCAGGTCTGCTTCATTTATCAGTATATCTAGTACTTAATACACTCAAGATACATTTTGTGGATAAATGGCAAATTGATACAAGATAATGCCATGGGGTAAATAAAGCCACATATATCTGGACATAATAATTGATTCTGCAATGGTAGATTCATGAGTAACAATTCAGTGATTCAGTTTTCAGGAGCGAAGAAATAACAATCTGTATAGTTATGCTTGAATGTACTAATCAGTAAGTGTGAGCATTTGCTAATGCTTTAAAAATTCATCCTCCACCTTTCTTTCCACTTTTTCTCTCTAGAATGGCCACATCTGTTGCTCAGTGGATCCACAGTGCCTTCAGGAGCTGTGAAGTTAACTGTCTCATGGGATATTTCTGTTTAAAGAATGTTCTTTTAAAAGACCAAAAAAATGTTAAACTTAATTTGGATGATTTGTGGGCAGCTAAATGCAGTCTTGTTAATAGCAGGGTGAAGTTTGAATTATGAAATTTGCAGAGCTTGGGAAAATCACAAAAGGAAAATTCTTGGGGAAAACTAGACTTCAATTCTGCCTCTGCTGTAGCTGCCATAACCTTATAGAAGAATGGGTATGGAGCACGCCCCATCGCATCCTGAACCTTGGATAGGAAGCCTAAGCCCAGCAGATATTTGAAAGCCTCTGGCTTAACTGGTGCAGAAAACTTTCTTCTAGATCAGACTCTTCATGAATCAGTTAGGTTCCTCACTGCAAGAGATAAAATGTAAGGCAGTGAATGAATTATATTTTCAGAAGCAAAGCAAAGAAGCTATAATGTGTTATGTACAGTACACTCTCTGAAAAGAAAACTGAAACAAGTTATTGTAATGATAAAAATAATGCACAGGCATGGTTACTTAATATTTTCTAACAGGAAAAGTCACCCTATTTCCTTGTTTTACTGCACTTCATATTCTTTGGTTGAACTTGTTCAGTATAAGCTCGTTCTTGTGCAAAATTAAATAAATATTTCTCTTACCTTATGCCATGTGTGGGTCTGTGTGTCTTATTTAATGTTTCTCTTCTCTACAGATGATTCAAAATACAAATTGCCTTCTAGTTCTGCTGATGAAAAACTCCCACTATGTTATTTTCAAATTGAAAGGCAATTTTCACTAAATTATAGGCTGAATTAGAAAATGAGATGGATTCCTGCCTTCCTCTGAAGAGCCTCAATTTTACCTTTTCCACCCTGATCTGTATCTTGCAGTGCTGACCAAAATAGAAAGTATCAATGTGTTCTTTTTCTTCTGGATTCTGGTTTGGTTTCAATTACACTGCAAGTGGCAGACACTGGCAGCATAAAGAGGGAGGTACAATTGGGTATTTATTCTGCTGACTCCCTTCCTGCCAGGTCACCACCATGATTGGCTGTCACCTTACTGAGGGTGACATCTCTAGACAGGTGGCCTTCTCTGTTGAACCACCCTCTCTTTAGGTTCTGATTACGTCTATTTGCTTCTTCTGGCTGAGAGGTGGTACCAAGTCTGGCTGGTCTGTCCTTGGGAAGCACCTGCTATATTGCTTTTTGATCTCCCTATTTCTAGTCACATCTTTATAAATGGTCCCTTTGTTAAACTCTTTAATTAGCCATCTTATGCATGCCATCTGTTTCCTGCCAGGACTGTGACAGATATCCATAAGGAAAGAAGTGTATGAAGGTTGGAAATGTCTTCAAGAATTGCTCCTTCACATTTTGATATATAAATCCTTCCTCAAGGTATATGAGGGATTGCTATATCCCATGTTAAATTTTTTAATGCAATGGACTCTCGGGGAAAAATATAAACAGTCTGATACTCAATATAGGAAGTTAATCATAGCTCTATTGTACTAGAGTGAAAAGAAATGCAAGAATTTTCAAATTAATTTTTATTTGCATGGAGGCATTTTTCTTTGCAGAAAAATATAGAGATGGACAGAGATGACCGGCACAAGCTACAGAAATGGTAACATAGCTTTTAGCTATCCCATTACCACTATTATGGAAATAACCTAACACAAGCTGAGCTGAGGAAAAATTATAAAGTTTAATACTTCGGCATGTGTAATATTTATTACATTGTAAATCCATTGTAAATCTCTGTTCCCCAGATTTTTGTTTTTTGGCCTTTCCTTGTGGTGCTATATAGATCTAATCCAGGTCTGCTTCCCAGATTTATCATAAATGATTTGTGTGTACCCTTCTTATTTAATTTGAAAATTTCAGCAAAACATAGTTTATTTTTATTAGCTGTTGTTGTTGTTGTTGTTAGGTCTGACCCATAGCAACCATATGTACAACAGATGAAACACTACTCAACATTGTGCCATGCCTGGTGCTATTACCAGAGCTTCTCTGCCATTCGTAGGGTTTTCAATGGCTGATTGTTTTTTGGGAGTGGGCTGCCAGATCTTTCTCCAAAGCCTTCAGCGTCCAGTGTTCCCAGGTGATCTCTCATCTAAGTACTGTGATAAATAGCAATTTAGTGTCCAAAAGGGTATATGGTAATTTGAAGTTTATTTCACATGATTTCTTTCTCTTATATAGGCTTGAAATTTCATATTAAATTCTCCTGAAAATATATTTTACTTGTTTTTTATGAGGAGAGTGAGAATTGTGTGTGAATGTGTGCACTATCACACATCTACATCCGTATACAGATAAATTCATTATTATTATTATACATTATAAATTCATTATCTTTCTGGATGGAGGACTAGGGTTGGAATTTCATATTCCAAATTCTTCTCTAATCCTTTTAGGGCTCTGAACACATTGGTGCTTACAGACTCCTGCTTTCCATAGACCACTGAATGAAAGAGAACCCTTATAATGCTGAGATGAAAGAGGGGAAGACATGAGTATCCTCTTTTCAGGACCATTGAATCAATTAATCTGTTCACATTGAATCCTCCCACACTCATCACCTCCAGGGTTTATAACCATAAATAGTAGAACCCCACAAGAATTACTGTTTTTTCTGCAGACCTCTTTAAGCAGTAATCAATTGTTTCTTAAGAACTTTGTCCCTTGAAAAAGAGGTGATAATTGACTGAAATGCCAGGGTTGAGCTATGCCAACATCATGGGAAAGTGAGACCTAAGAAGCGTGAATTTTACTTGAAGGTGCTTGGCTCCTTGAAAGGCAAGCCTTGGCAGACATAATCCTTACTGCATTTCTTTGAGTGGCAGGTCAATGTAAAAAGGAAAACCCTCCACCAGATGGACTGACACAGTGTCTGCAACAATGGGCTTAAATATAAATAAGATTGTGTGCCTGGCACAGAATTAGGAAGTGTTTCCATCTGCTCTACATACGGTCACTATGAGTCAGACTCAACTCAACAACACCTAACAACAACAACAACGACGACGACGACGACATTTCTTTATGTCCCTCTTTCTGGAAAAAAAAAAAGCACAGAGAACATTTAAATGCAATTCTCTGGCAAATAATATGTAGTAAATTATGACCTTTCTCTCCCTTTTTTTTTAAAGACTACTGTATTGCTTTTTTGGTTTGCTTTTAATGCTGGTAAAGAAACCCCTATATCCTCCCAATAACTTGACTGTCTATAGCCAAGGTGAGACACCTTGTAATTGCCTTACAAAACGAACTGCCTCAACACTCTAAAACAGCAGTCAATACTCAGGAGCATTGGAATACAGAAGTTATTCAGTTGAACAAAGCTGAAGTAAGGTATTGAATAAAAGATGAGCTTCAGTTCACTAAGCATTACCTCATCTATCAAAACCCCACGTTGCTGCCTACTTAGGCATTCTCCTAAAGGTCAGCAGACCCCACAGACACCTGTGTGGTCCCAGTCCTGTGGATCTAGTGCACAAGCATTGAAAATACCAATTGTTTTTGGATTGAAACTTCTTGTTTTCCATTTTTGCAAGTGAGGAGTATTCATGTACAATAGTAAATTGTACTATGAGATTCATGCTGAGAGGATCCTTGAAGGCAATAAGTGAACATTTATGCTCTCTGCACACTATTCACTGTGGTACCTGGACGCTGTCTGTGGTGGCTGTTGCAGTGAAGTTGGGTCCTTGTGTTCTTACCTTTTGTTATTGATGCACTGTTTTCCACCTTAGGATTCAATATTTTTCACAAAGGAATTGTCACCTCTTTGCAGAGTAATTGGCCTTGCCTACTAGACCTGCACATAGAAAGGCAAGAGTGCCTTGGGGTGTACTGGCTGCAAGTCTGTGGTGACAAAAGCTGACAAAGAATAGAAGAATTGGAAGAGTTTGGAATAGGAAAATCTGAGTTGCAGTTCCTTGTATTCCTTCTATTCACCAGGAAGCCAAGACAACAACTCCAAATCTTTGTTTTTGTACTGGGATTAAATCATTTTTCATAGAAATTGTTTGTATGACAGATTCTGAAATTCTTCTTCATTCTGAATGACAAATGGCACAATATATAACAGTCACTAGCACAACATTGCATTTAAAACATGCTCCCCTATTTATCTCCAGTGTTACGTGCTTTTTTTAAAAAAAGTCTGAAATGCAACTGTAACTACATACAAATTGAAAATAATTTTGAGTTTATTTTTTAAATAATTTTCTATCTCACAAAATTACAGCCACACACAGAAGAAAAAAGTTTAAAAATAGAAAATATAATTTACTAAAAATAAGGAATATAAGTATACATGTATCATAAGATGAGGTATGACCTTATGAAGAAAATATAAACTTATATGGAACAGATCTTTTCTGAAGACCTGCTGTATACCAGACACTGCCCTGGACACCATGTGAAAAACCTACCCAATGTGCAACAGAATTACTGTGAAGTGGGAATGTCCAGGAAGCACGATGAACAAAGTGTGAAAGGACCATAGGCATCCATCTACAATTTCCTCATATAGTACACATCTCAATGGGGGGAAGTGAGGACTAACAAATAACTAGATATTATATCAGGTGCTGGTAAGGACTATGAAGAAGAATTAAGGTGGGTTGGGACAGTGAGATGGACAAGAACGATAGGGTATCACAAGGTCCACCCTAAGATAAAGTAGCATTGCAGCGATTACTTGAATGAAGTGAGAGAATCAGGGGGGAAATTACATGCAGCAGGACCTGTCTAAGATGGGATTGTGCTTATATGTGTCATGCATTGAGTGAGCAAGCCGAATGCCCACATGCAGAAGATGCAGTCAGGGGGAGTGGCTAGTAACCATGTCAGGTCCCCCTAGACCATGGTTATGGAGTTAGATTTTATTCTTAGTGCCACGGGTGTCATTGAGCATAGCTGTGCCACAATCACTGCAGCTACTGTGTGGAGAATAAACAGGGGTGGGAAAAGTGGGGAGGGAGGTGGTGAGTAGGAAGCAGGAGGAACATTTATACCACAGAATTTCAGATACAGTGTTAGTTTGGACAAGGATAACAGGATGTGAGAACCAAAAGTATTATACATTCAAAAAGATCCAATTGAGTGAATAAATGGGTAAAAAGACTAACTTTCACAGAAATGTTGGTTCTCTCTAGTACTAATAAGAAAAAAAAAAAAAAAAAAGAGTCCCTTAAAGTTGACTCTATTATAGGAAAACAAATGTCCAAGAATAGCCAAGAGTTTTGAAGAATTAGATTTGGGGAAAATGGAGATTTATTTTACCATATATCAAGAAGGTATAAAGTGAGAGGAACTGGGTCATTGCTGAAGGAATGAAAAAGATGTGATAGATTTTATATATACAGAGGTTTCCAAAAAATGTAGGCACATTGTAGGATAAAAACTTTCCATTTTGCTATTTTAAGAATGCATCACATGCTTATGTTTATTTGATCAATGCCATCTTTTGAGCAAATGTCATACTATACATTGCTACCATAATTCAATTCAACTTTAAAAAGCAATATGTAGAAAATATCTCTTAAGATGTATAAACATTTTTTGTCACCCCAGTATGTATGTGTGTGTGTGTGTGTGCAAAAGGTTTACGTAGACATTTAAAGAAGATACATAAATGGTAAATAGGCACAAAAGAATGTTATATATAAAACATTTTAATATAAATATAACATTATGTTTTATAAAATATTTAATGTAAATATTTGTCATATATATTATGAATATAAATGCATTTATAATATATAAATGGGAACAAAACCTTAGAACCATCCCATGCACACTTAGACAATTGATATATAGTGAAGAAGTACTGAAGCAGTGGAGCCATGAAGACTGATTATGGTTAAGGGTAAGCATAAAGGTTTATCCTTATTTCATACAAATCAATTCCATGTAGGTGAAAGACCTAGATATATAAATTAAAATTTATGAAAAAAATTTAGGAGAAATATTTGGCATTAACTTCTTTTTAAATACACTCAAATCCTATATCTTAAAGTCATAATTAAGTTTTATTACATGAAATAGGTGAAAAGATAGGCTAAACCCTTGGATGAAGTGATAATGATATATGTGATCACAAAAAATTGGCAACTGGAATCTATCTATACATCTATAAAGATATATCTATATCCATATATTTTTAAAGCTCTTAAAAAGAAGAAAAATAATCATCCCATAGAAAAATGGGCAAAGGACATGTATAGGTATTTCACAAGGAATGAAAGTCCAAAATGTCTAATAAACACATGAAAATTCTCTTGGACTCACAAGTAATCAGGTAAGCAAGTGTACGTTAAAACCACAATGACAAAAAGCAGGATGATACCAGTTGTTGGTAAGGATGAGAAACATCAGAACCTAGTACATGGCCATGGTAGGATTGAGCATTACACACATCTCTAGGTCTATTGTGTAGGCTGCATGGCAGTAGCTAAGTTGAAGTGGTGTACCTCTCAGGACCCAGCATGGATACGTAAGTGTATGATGTAGAACTCCACTGTCCAATACAGTAGCCATTGGCCTTTTGTGGATACTAAATTAAAATTAAATTTAATTAAAATTCAGTTGCATAAGATAAATTTCATGGGCTCAATAGCTACTCTGTGGCTAGTGGCTGGCCCTTACTATATTGAACAACACAAATGACATTTCTATCATTGTAGAAATTTCTTTCTATTGCAGAGCACTGAAGAAAGTTCTCATGTTTACAAGACATGTAAAAAATTCATATTAGCATTGTTTATAGCAAAATATCAGAAACCACTCAAATGTCAATCAGTAGGATAAACAAAATGGGGTATGCTTATACTTTGAAATATTCTGTATCAGTGAAAGTGAATAAGAATTTCATATAGCAAAATGGTTGAGTCTCAGAAACAATATTTAGAGAAAACCAAGACACAGACGATATATGTATAAAAAGGCATTTGTATAAAAATTTTAAATTATAAGACCTATGTATTGTGGGGGGATATATTTACATTATGTAAGTATTTAAAATGCATGAGAATGGTAAACACTGAAATAAGACAGAGGTTACCTCTGAGAGGTGGAAAAAGGATGTCAGGTATATAGAGTACATAACTGTGATGCTAGCATATTAATCCATTCATTCTAAGTATTTCAAAATATTACTGTCTTTTGGACACTCAGGAAAATGAATTGACAATTGAAATAAACATCCTATTTTTTCCATTCTATAAATATATTTATTTGCTTATAAATATATCCTTAATATAATATATGCAATTTTATTCTAAATATATATATGCATATATACTTATACATACCAAACTAAACCAAACTAATATATGTGTGAATGTCACAAAATTTGTTGAAGCGAGGCTTTAAAAAGTACATACAGTAATGTCTAAAAGTTTTTCATTCATAATTATTTAAATCCAGTACTACTTAAAAGAATTGTAAAAGAAAAAAATCACTATAGGCTTACCACCTCTGTCATTAATTTTATTATTTTTGCTCTTTGCTAATTCACATAGCAACATATTTTACATTGTTGTCATGATATAGGCTATTTTTATTTCTACATTTGCTAGCATTTTATTTTAAACAATTACTACAATAAAATTATTAGATTTCCATGAAATTTTAATAACAGGTAAATATTTCATTGATTTGTTGAAAATATAGTTTATTTTCTTCTAACCATTTTCTTTCACTATTATAGATGCTGCTATAATTCATATTCTTTAAGCTATTTCTTTAGATAATATCAAGGGGAATTTTAATGAAGCAAGTTATGAAAAGTTCCATGTGATATAACGTAATTTGTTTTGTTGCTTCTCCAAAGGCTATACTAACATGCAATGCCACAAGCATTGTATGGAATTAGTCTTACAACAGTCTTGCCATCATTAGATATTATTGATTTGATTTTAATCCTCTATTATAATTCTTTTGTAGGTGTAAAATAATACATTTAGCTTTAAATTTGAATTGCTTTAAATATTTGTAAGGTTAAATATTTCAGTTTTTATTCCATCATCTGTGCATTTTCCATTGATGTAGATGTCATCATTATCTACTTATGTCCTTAGGTTAACCTTATGAACTTAGGTTCACACATTGACTGTGCATTGATGTTTTTATAAGACAGGATGAGATACTCCTATGCAACTATTAGAAATACTTTGACATGTTTGCGCCAATGCTTTCCTCATTATATTGTTATTTTATAGTTTATTTTTATTTTTGTTATACTTTTAAAATGTGTCACACATGATTTTTATCATAATCTCTTATTTCTTTAAAATTCAAATTGCCTCTGCTACAAATAACTGCTTATGGCAGATTCCCAAAATGGGAAACTCACAATTTCCAGAAACCATCTATTCCATCTTTGGAGTCCTCAATTTTAGTTCTTTTGAACTTTCACCTGAAATATGTTTCTTAAATTTCAACTTAATTCTACTCATTGGGCCATATTGAAAAAAGTCATTTTCTAATGTCCTTCCAAAACCACCTTCTTACAATATTAAATTTCTCCAATTCATGTAGTCTTCCCTCACAAAAGAGCTCCGTTGTTCTTTTCCAGGTATTCCTAAGTTGTTCATATGCCTGTTATGTGTCACATCTAGAACCAAACACCACATTCTAGGAAAAATCTCTTTAATCAAAGATGCATTTGGTTTAGAACCCAAGACTACAAATTGGGACTCCTTCACTGAGCATCTTTGCCTTACAGAGAAGAAAAATACTTTTTTCTCAATTCACCAAATGATCTCTTCTGATATATTTGAAATTCATATAAACTGTAAAATGCTAAATAAGAGTACATTTATATTCAAATTATATTCTCCCAAGAGTGTTTATGAAATCATCTTTCTAAGAGCATATCCAATGCTGTGTAAAATTACATTCTATTCAGTGGTATATTACTATTCCATAAATAATCCAATAGCCTGTATTTTCTACTTCAAATTGAATTTTTCTAGTAATTTGGGTTTTCCTCTGTAGTAAATACATTTCTCAGCCCAGCTCTTTGTTGATCATTTCATCTTCTCTGACAGATATTCCAAAGGAAGACATCCTTGCTTTGCTATGAATAAAACAGCTTGATTTTATCTTAGTAATTTGAAACACTTTAACTGTAAAAAAAGTCAATAGAGATGGAATTGTATCCCTGTGGTTAAATTCTCACTCTATGTAGAACAGGACACTAGTAAAATACTTTATGAAACAATGATTCCAAGACAGACAGAATTATTGCAGTGATACAATTGACCCAGGCGCTAGAATTTAGCTCAGTTAGTAGAGTGCTGCTCTGCAGTCTCTGAGGTCCTGGGTTCAATTCTACAACACTACAAAACTACAACACTACACCAACGCTACAAAAATGGGAGGACATGGCAATCCACTCCCGAGGCAATCCTGAAATAACCAGCCATTGAAAACCCTGTGAAGGTCGCTATGAATCAGAGATGACTTGACGGCACCTAACATCATCTGACCCATGTTTCCTAAGTGTTAGTGTTTACTACTCTGTAGCAAACACATATGTTAGTGACACTAACTAGAGTTTTGCCTAGTTTTGTCCAATTGCTAGTTTCTTCTCCTTTGACTTTTATGGAGCATGAACTATTTTGTTTGTGTCATTTTATGCATTTTAAGTCACTACTCCTGTACTTACTATCTTATCAGCTTTATAGTCTGGGAACCATCATTTTATTATTATTACTCTGAGGGAGGTAACTACTTTAGAAACTCTATTCCAGGCCTTAGAGAAATTGTTTGAACACCATTTTAATGCAAGGACAAAGTTCATGGTGATGTGTTTGAGTAAGTAGGTAACAAAGACTGTAGAAGCCTCTTAGCTGGCTTCTAACTTAATCTTTCCATGAAGGATGAAAAAGGTTCTAGCCCACATGTGGTCTAGGGAGTCAGCCCAAAGTGAGTTTGAAGCCAAAGACACTGTTGCAACTACTCAACCCTGCTATTATAGGACCAAATATATATGTATATATGTATGTATGTATGTGTGTGTGTGTGTGTGTGTGTGTGTGTGTGTGTGTAGAGAGAGAATGAGAGGGACAGAGAGGGAGAGGAGACAGACGAGAGAGAGAGAGAGAGAGAGAGAGAGCGCACCATGGCTTCAGATACCATCAGATCTTGGAAGCTAAGAAGCAGGGTCAGAGCTGGTTAATACTTGGATGGGAGACAACCTGGGGAGAAGGACCTGACAACCTACTCCCAAGAAATAATCAGCCATTGAAAACCCTATGAACAGCAGAGAAGCAATGACAATAGTGTTTCACCTGTTGTATGTAGGGTCACTATGAGTCAGCTATCGACCCTATGTCACCTAACAACAGAGAGAGAGAAAGAGAGACAGAGAGACAGAGAGAGCCTGTATTCCAATAAAAGTTTGTTTAGAAAATATAGATACCTTTGGGAGGCTGCAATAGCAATATATATGGCCTATTGGCTGCTCAGAAGCAAATGTATTTTCCATCTCATATGTAAACAGAGAAAATTCATGAATGGAATTCCAAAAGATTTATAGGAAATCCAAAAGAAAAGATACCACATTTTCAGACCTCAGATCTAAATGTAGCCATGCTGCCTGCCCCAATAAATCTTGCTTCCCTCTCCTTTTAGCACCCAAACTCTCTGCTGTTCAGCTTGAACTGACAAAGGCTGAGGCTCTATGACCACAGCAGGGCCTCTGCCTTTCCAAGAACCTGCAAAATTCTTAACTGCTGCAAATGTTAAGACCTCAGAGCTCCAGAAACTGATCTCAGGATTTGTCAGTCATATGGGACAAAACCAACAAAATCCAGCACCCAGGATTTCCTTTTTTTATTTGACTGTACAAATAATGAGCATACTTTCCCTAATCCCTGGCCTGGGTAGGGCTGCTGCTTTTGAAACTCAGGGAAACAGACTCAGATATTGTCTATAGGTCTGGGAGCATTACTATGCATACCTATAAAAATGGAGCTAGCAATATGGTCTTCCTCATGTGTGTGTGTGTGTGTGTGTGTGTGTATGGATTTAATGAGATTATCCAAAATTCCCCCAAATATTCTAAAAGACATGAAAGTTGTTTAAAAAAGAATGTATTGAACTTGAGTACACATTCTGCTCTGTCCCTTAACCACTTAACCTTAGTGAGCCTCATTTTTTGTGTGTGTGTGTGTGTGTGTGGTACTGGGGGTTGAACCCAGTGCCCCCTGCCTGCTTGCTTTGCAAGTGCTAAACCACTGAGCTGCACCCCCAGCCCATTTTTTTTACTTTTTGAGACAGGGTCTCACTAAGTTATGGAGACTGCCTCTGGTCTCGAACTTGCGATCCTCTTGCCTCCGCCTCCCGAGCCAGTGGGATTACAGGTGCGCTCCACTGCGCCCAGCTTAGTGAGCCTCATTTTTAAAAATGAGTGTATAGCCTAACATGTGGTATTTTTTACTTGATAGCAATAATATCTAACATACAAAGTTGTCAAGGAAATTACATTATCTGATTTATTTAATTATATTTTATTTAGTAACTGAAACTAGTGACTTTAACTTGGAAAATAAATATATGTAAAGAAGGATATTAGAGCAATAGAGGCAGCACAGCCTGATATAGTTTTATAAGTCCTGAAACAAAATAAAGTGAGCTGTAAACCAATTCTCAAAGTTACAATGAAAGTGATGATCAATACAAAGAAAGAGTGACAACTCCCACTGTCAAAGTAGGAGCTCTACCTAGGTCTTGCCCATCTCACATGCCATGTTAGGGTGGCCTAGGAGGGAATATAGCATCTTTCCAGTGTCTCTTCTATGCCATTGTCTGGGTCCTGCAGCTGAGGCCATTATGTGCCTCCCTACTGACTGGACTTTCACGGCCAATCCTAGCCATTAGAGAATCCCAGGAGATGTTCTAAGAGCTTTAGCTCAGTTAGGTGGGAGTTGGCTTCTCATGATTCTTGTTTGCCTGGATCTAATATTTGGCATGCTTTCCCCCTAAGTTCTAATATCTCAATTCCTATTTTATTCCCTATAGTACATTCTTAGAATCCTTCAGTTTCAAACCTTAAACTGTTCTTTCAAATCCTCTCCCAAGTACTAGAGTCTGAATCAGTACTTTGAAAGCTACCCTATGGATATCAAATTGGAGAATGTCATAGATTAGAAATAAAGTTTAATGGTGGTAACCTGCTAAGATTTTAATGTTGTTCACGATAGTGTTTAGCCTACCTAACATCTAAAATTTCCAGCAAAAATTGGAGGCAGTGGCTTATGATCAATAGAAAGGTAGTCAGCAAGCTAAAAACTGGGAAATTATTATGCTGTGGGAAAGATACTTGTAATAATATGTTGTCAACAGTAATTGGGTAGATAGAACACATGCTTGTAGAATAGTAGCTCTAGGGGAAGAGTTTGGAAAACAATATTAGTAGTATAGACTAGTTAGTGCTGTCTGCATTTACCAGGGTATTGCAAGAAGGAGATGAGTTCAGGAAAGAGTTGGCCACTTTTGCAAACAGAAATGAGAGGAAATACTAAAAGTCTGAAAATTTGAGCTCTCCAAGGGTTGTAAATTTCTATGACTGTGGCTTCTAGATCCCAAATTGTATGTCATGATATTGAGAGAAGCCTTTGAGTAACCAAAAATCTTTGGATGAAAGTGAATAGTGTAGCAGCAAAGATCACATTAATAGGCATTTTCAGCCACTTTAAAATGGTTCAATGATTTTCTTATTTTGTTGTTAGGTGCTGTTGAGTTGGGTCTGACTCATAGGGACCCTAGGTACAACAGAAAGAAACACTCCTCACACTGTGCCATGCCTGGCACTATTGTCAGTGCACCTCTGCCATTCATAGGGTTTTCAATTGCAGATTGTTTGGGGAGTGGGTTGCCAGGTCCTTCTCCCTAGCCTGCAGCACCTGGTGTTCCCAGGCAGTCTCCCATCCAAGGGCTAACCAGGCTGACCCTGCTTCGCTTCTGAGCTCAGGCAGGATCAGATGGCAAGGCACTATAGCTACAGACTAAATGATTTCAGACACTTTACATTAAGACAAAGATGAGTTGAGAAATTAGGGAATAAAATTAAGCAGATTTGAGACCAATGTTGGGAAAGCAACTTTGGGCATTATTTTAGTTTCATATTGTGTTGCTATAAACAAAACAGGGCTGGGGTTTAGCTCAGTTTGTAGAGCACTGCTCTATGCTCTCTGAGGCCCTGGGTTCAATCCCCAGAACAACAGAAATGGGAGAAGGACATGACAATCCACTCTTGAAGCAATCCTGAAAATCAACAAGCTGTTGAAAACCCTTTGAATAGCAGAGAAGCACTGGCATAGTGCCAGGCATGGCATAGTACCTGGGAATGTTTCGTTCTGATGTACATAGTGTCACTAAGAGTCAGACCCCACTCGACGGCACCTGAAGAGTCAGACCCCACTCGACGGCACCTGACAACAATAACAAAACAAGTGAATCTGGGTAATTTGTAAAGAAAAGAGGTTTGCTTGCCTCAGTTCTAAAGGTCCAAAAACATGATGTTAGCATCTTTCCAGCTCTGGTGAGGGCTTCAGGGCAGATAGCATCACATGTGAGAGTGTGCAAAAGAGATCAGATGTCCAGAAAGAAAGCAAGAGACCAGAAAATGGCCAGGCTTGCTCATTTATAACAACTAGCTCTAGTGGTGACTAACTTTGTCGTTAACTTAAATAACCCATTCCGGAATTGGTGCTTCACAACCTAATTGCCTTCCACTAGGTCTCACCTCTTAATCATCTTACCACCTCAATGCCACTATATTTGAAAATCAACCTTCTAGTACATGAAGTTTTAGAGAATTAAGCCTTAACATGAGTTTGGGCAGGGACAGACCACATCTAACCCCTGGCAAGTATGGTTACAGGAGCATGGTACTAATTGCTAACAAATATCTGAAGCTTTACTTCTGTTGTTATTAGGTGCCATCGAGTCAAATCCAACTCAAAAAGACCCTATGTACATCAGAACAAAACACTACCCAACACTGAGCCATGCCCAGCAATATTGTCAGTGCTTGTCTGCTTTTCATAGGGTTTTCAATAGCCAATTTTATTACAAGTGGGCTTCTGGGTCCTTCACCCAAGCCCACAGCACCCACTATTCCCAGATCCAGATGGTCCCCCATCCAAGTACTAACCAGGCCCAAATCTACCTAGCTTCTGAGATCTGATGAGATCAGACTCCAGGGTGGTACAACTGTAGACAAAGTTTTATTTATAGTGTGGAAATTGTATGGCAGATAAAATCATGAGGGTGGTCTAAAGGAGCTGTAACTAAAGAGCAAGAAAATAATCTCTGGTTAGGCAGTGCACTGGCAAAGCTATGTAGGCCCAAGAGAGTCATAGACCACTTCAGATGTATCAAGGAGGAAAAGAGATAAGAAAGGATCTCCCATAGGGTAGGTTTTGGTGAGCCAAAGAGAAAGGGATTACTTGAAGAGAGCAGATGAAGGATTAAGAAAGAATCAAGGATATTCTCTTGCTCTCAGGGTTGGAGCCTTATAGTGTTTGTCTAGGTGGATTATCCTTGACCAGTAATCACTTTCTCCCTTTTTCACCTTTCTAAATGAGATATTCTTATGGTGGATATCAGGAACAGAGAGTAAGTTCATAAACCATAAGACTATGAAGAACCATATCTGATATGTTGTGGAGCATATGGATCACCCTGAGGCCCTAAACTTTGAGGTAGACTTTGGAAGTGAGTATGATCTATGTATGGAGGAAAAAAAGGGGAGAAAATGAAAATTTGCTCACCAGAAAGATCAGACTGTATTAGAAATACTAGTGTTCATCAATATCCATGTTCTCTTGTCTTGGACACACAGAAAAACTACATTTCCCAGCCTCCCTTACCTACGGCCAATTGATTGGATATTAGCTTATAGAATGTGAGCTGAAGTGAAGTATTGTAATTCTAGGCACAGTCCACAAAACATCCTGCAGTGGAGAACTCTGAACCTCTAGAAGTGTCAGAAAACTACAACTCTCCTCTAACTCACTTCCTTTGCATAGCTCACCTTCTAAAATGCCCTTACATTTTTTAACTACTTAAAAAATAGAAATAATACTTCATGACTTGCAGAATTATGTATAATTTAAATTTCAATGTCACAAGTAATGTTTTGCTGGAACATGCCCATGTACACATTTATTTGCATATTGATTATAGTTATTTTTAATGCTGCAATGGAAGATTTGCGTGGTTGCCACAGAGAACATATGTAGTGTTTTCATCGCTATACTCCACTGACAATGCATTACATATTGCCGTAATGTAGATATAATGTGGAAGTATTTGAGCCATGCATATCATCACTTTATCATGGCATTTTATGCTTTTTTCTATCTGCATATCCATCAAGTTAATAAAAGAAAGGAAGAGAAAAGTAGATTTCAAATGATTCACTTTTAATGAGCACAGTGGAGTGTGGCTCATTTTTTTTTTTTTTATCAAAGTAGATGACAAAACACCGTGTTTACATGCAATGACATAATACTTAAAAGTAAGAGCCTCCCAAAGATGTACACATCATGATCTCTGGAACCTGTGAATATGCTAACTTACATATTGAAAGGAGCTTTGCAGATGTGATTAAGTTAAGGAATCTTGAAATGCAGAGATTAAGCTAGTGATCTCAGTGAAATCATAATGGTCCTTCTAAGAACAGTCACAAATAGGAAGAAATTGGGTTACAGGAAGCAAAAGTTAGAATATTGTGATTACTGGCTGGATCTCTGGGCCAGGGATTTCAGGAATCAACCTGGGGAAGGCAGGGTAGCAGATTATCCTATAGATCCTCCAGGAGGAATACAGCCTAAGCAACATCTTGATTTTAAGCCAGTTACACTATCTTTGCATTCTTAATCTCCAGAACTGAGAGACAAATTTGTGTTAAGTCACTGAATTTGTGGTAATTTGTTACAATAATAGAAAACTAACACAATTTGATACTGATATTTTCTTTCTTTCTTCCTTTCTTGTTTCTTTTTCTTTTCTTTTTTTTTTTTTTTTTTTTTTTTTTTTTTTTTTTTTTTTTAGACAGGGTCTCTCTAAATTACATAGACTACCTCTGGTCTCAAACTTGTTATCCTCCTGCCTCTGCCTCTGATATTTGATATTTTTCGAACTAAGCCCTGATCACAACATTCCCTACTCACAAGAGAGCAATGTCAAGGAAAATTAGAAAATCTAAAACAAAGTATCTTATTACATTAGAGATTCTTCACAAAAGTAAGAAATTGAAAATGAGCCTGGAAACCTAAGTAAGTTTCCAATTTGTTCATTTGTTAGCCAAACAGAGCAAGATGTTAACTGATGGTGAGTTAATTAAATTGTCTGATGGCAGTAGCCAAAGAAATGTATCCAGAGAAAATACATTTTAAGTTATTAGCTTCTTGATGGAAAGAAGTTACTAAACAAGTTAAGAATATTGGAAGCAACATCACTAGTCAATAATGACAACAAAAAAAATCTGGCAAAATGTTTTGAATTGACTGTCTTAGTTCTTCATAAGTGGATGTATACACTTTCACAGTTATTATTTATTCAACCTTGAGTTTCAAGTTACTGAATGGTCTGTGTGGAATAAGTAAAAGTGGGCAAATTTTCAAAGAAATTGAGAAAATATTAATCCAGTACACCCTAAAGTAGAATCTGCTAAGATGTATTACAACTTTTTGTGGCAAAAATATACATTGATCAGAAAAAAAGACTTTGTTGGACAAAATCACAAAAGTAGTGGAACAAAGGCATTTAAAGTCTATGATTATCAGTATTTTGCAGATAATATTTGAACTATCATATGTTATTGAACCAGAAGTGTCAACAGTAAACTTTATTGTTCTCCTGGACTTATCCATTATCAGTTCCATTATTTTTTTTGTCAGAAATAGAAATTGGATATCTTGACTTCCTCTACTGTATAACAGATCAATGGCGTAAGTGTGTTAAGAATTTCTTGTAATTCATTTTGAGCACAGGATCAAAATGAAACTTTTCTGAACAAGGAAAACTACACTCAGCCACTATTAGGAAACAGTAAATGGCTTTGGAAATAGGCTTTTCCTACAGAATTGAGAATGTTTAGTGAATGCTACCTAAAACTTCAAGGTGAAATAGCACAATTTGTAAAACTTTATGTAATTATTTCCATAAAAACTAACTTTGAGTAACAAATAATGTCAAACTGTTTTATATAGTTTCTGTGCTATAAATTTAAAATATGAAACTACATCACCATTTTCCCCAAAATTTGCTGATATTTTTTCCCAGTTTAACTATCATTCCAGCAGTGTTTTGGTATCCCAATTAAAGGACAAAAGATTTTCTATATTTCAAACTCCATGCTTCCATATTTCAAAAATGTTAAATTAAGGAGTTTTCTCTTAATCTTTAATTGGAAGTGATTTCTCCAAATGTAGTGACATATTACAAGATAAGATATTAGTGTAATCGAATCCTACAGATACCTTCTACAAGATCAATATGATCAACTAAAACTATATACTTAAATATTGATTTAAATATTTAGCAAAATTTATCTATGTGAAAATACTTCTTTTTTTTTCTTTTTTGCTACACGTGAGGGTTAAACCCAGGGCCTTGCACATACTTTGCAAGTACTTTACCACTGGGCTGTACTCCCAGCCCATTATTTATTTTTTATTTTGGGACAGGGTCTCAGTAAATTATGCAGGTGGCCTCTGGCCTCAACCCTGCAATCCTCTTACCTTCACCTCCTGATTCACTGAAATTACAGGCATGAGCCACCAGGCCTGATGAAAATATATTTTCAAAAAGATAAAATAGTAAAGTTCATTACAGATAAACATTAATCAATTAACATTTGCTATCATTTTGATGAAAGGAAGCTAATTTTGAGCCCCACTTAAGAAAAATGCATACCCATTTGCCAATATAGGGGAAAAGAAAAAGCTATCCCCTCAACAAAATAATTCATTTTCTCACTTATTGTATTTTAAGTTTCATCAAAATTATACTTTCTAAAACTTGTTCTTTCTTGTTATATCTGTATCTAGATAATATCTTTGATCTTTGTCACTTGACTGGCAAATCTAAAATATTTAGTATCTGGACATTTATACAAAATGTATTCTGACACCTGTTCTAGAAGATGGTGGAACCACCATGTGCAAAGAACTACATTCCCAGTTGCTATCTGGAAGTCTGGTCACTGAATATTCAATCAGATCATGACACAAGTAAGAAAGTAATGTGAGTGGTGGTAAGCCTTTGAGATTTGTGGGTTGTTTGTTGCATTGTTACAGCAACCAGTGTTATTTACCTGACTAAAACAACTTTATTTATTTATTTATTTATTTATTTGTTGGTGCTGGGGACTGAACTCAGGGACTCACATAGGCTAAGCACATGGTCTACCACTAAGGTATACCCCATCCCTAAAACAATCTCTTAGTTATATGATTAAAATCCATATGTAAAAAAAACACAAAAGGCACAAGTAACTCCCAGAAATACTAAGGACACTTCAGGAAATGACTACCAATTTGTTATCCAATGCAAAGTGCATTAGCATAGGGAACTGATTCTTTCATTAATTCAGCCAACATTTGTGCAAGTCTCTGTGAGCAAGGTAATATACATGACTGATTAGATATTTTTCTTTGGAATTATAAGTATTCATATTTTTCCCCAGTGTTGGCGGGTTGAACCTAGAGCCTCACACGTTAGGCAAAGTCTTTACCACTGAGTTCCCTTCTGAGCCTCCTTTTTTATTTTTTATTTTGAGATAAGCTCTCACTAATTTGTGCAAGCTGCTTCTGGCCTCAAAGTTGAGATCCTCTTGCCTCAGCCTCCTGAATAGCTGAGATAACAGATGTATACCATGGTACCTGGCTCCACTTATTATTTTATTTATATATTTATTTGTTTATTTATTTATTTATTTAATGGTGCTTAGGGGTTGAACCCAGGGCCTCATGCATACTTTTTAAGCACCCTACTACTGAGATGTATCCCTAGTCGTTTTTTCAATTTTTTAAATCTTGAGACAGGGCCTAAATTGCTTAGGCCACCTCTGGCCTGAATTTGCAATCCTCTTGCCTCCACCTCCTGAGTTGTTGGGATTACAGGTGTGTTCCACTGTGTCCAGCTTCCACTTATTTTTTTTAATTGAGCAATTTAATATGTCCAAGTCAATAAGTCACTTGAAGCCCATGCAATCATATATTCAATGGAAGTCTTTGCTTAGGTGAAGAAAGTACAAGCATTTTTTTCCTTGCCAAAATGAGGAATTTCTCTTCTGTTTAAAAAGATGCTGAACTGTTCTCTGCCTTCAAACTAAAAAGAATAAATTTCAAGGCCTGAATGGGACATTACTTTCAAATATCCCCGGCAGAGTCCTAGGAAAACTCCTATAATAAAATGCAGTCATCAGATTGCCAATATCTGTCCCAATTGCATGAGGAAATAGAGAGAGCAAAACACAGGGGAGAGAGATTTTTCTCCATTTGGTATTGTGGAGTAAACAACTACCTGAGGTGAAAAGCATTTCACTTTCTGATTCAGAGTGAAATCAGGTCCATAAAATTACGTGATGTAAGTATGTCTTGGTTTTAAAGTTTTTAAAAATCACATCTTTCAAAAAATATTTTCTGGATATGTATAATATGACTGAATATCTAAGATCTCATCCTGATCATCTGAAACAATGTTTCCAAATGTTCCTAAGCATGAGAATTACTTATGGTAAGTAGGTGTTTGTTAACATGCCAGTCCTTGTGTCCCAGAATCTGATTCATTAGGTGTAGTGAGCAGCCAAGATTCTGCACTTTTGAAAATTCACCTTGGAGGTTAAAATGTATGCTGGATATCACAAATTGACCCTTTTAGTATCTATTCTGCCTCTGAAGACTCCCTTACAGCTAGAGTTCTGACTGCAAATATACTAACTAGATATACTTGCAGAAATTTTGGAAGAGAAAACCAGGTAGGAGCCATCTTTTTGCTCTGGTTTTGGCTATTTCTTCTCTTTAACATGGGTTTATGGTTACACATTGTTTCAGGTAATGTTTTGTTGTGATTTATCCAGTTTTCTGTGCATTGAACAATGACACTTTTAGAGGTAGCAGTGCTATCTTTTTTCCTGGCACAGTTGTAGAGATGACCTATTTTTCTGGAACTGTTCCTGGAAGTCCTGACAGGAAATTGTCTTTTAAAATAACTTCCAACTAGTTTATAAGTATTCAATTCCCTACATCATGCCAGTTCCTGCTTAAAATACCCAGAGTGATTTCTGCTTCATAAAGTAAACTATGACTAATAAAGAATATGCCATCAGTATAAACATCATACAGCAGTGGGCCCAAGAGCAGCATTAGCATTTGTAACCTTAGGAACATGTTCTTTTCTCATCATATAGCAAAGCATTTGTGAGAAGAATTCACTAAAGGCATCAAGGTATCATTGAATTCTTTGATGGGTACTTGGACAGCAAGTATACCTATGCAGTGCCACCCTTCACCCCAAAGCCCCATCAGAGAGCCAAGGACCATAGTAGGTGTTTAACCACTTCATCCTGTGGAGATTAGCCTTGGCTGCAGACTCTTTCTGGGAAGGATGGAAAACATGTGGTTCATGAGGGAAGAGATCAATTAACTTCGGGGGTGGTGGTGGTGGATATTTTTGATGTTGTTTTGTTTTATTTGAAATGAGGTCTCAGTAGGTAACCCCGGGTGGCCCTGGACTCAAGATCCTCCTGCCTCAGCCTCCCTAGTATTGTGATTACAGGTGTGCGTGACCATGCCCAGCAATGCAGGTAGAATTTTTTCCCCTTCAATCACAACACATAAGATAGTACCTGGCAATCATTTATAATTATATAAGGCATTCAATAAACAGAAAAATGTATTCAATGATGAATTAGCTTATGACAGACTAAAGGGGGCATTGTTGAGGTAAATCTTCAAGAGCCATTTGTTTCTTTAGTCCTAGAACAGGATTTTAGGATTTAAAAATTGGATTTCTAAGATTTAGAAACATGCATAGAATCCATGTAGTCTAGAATTGCTGACATCTAAATTGGCGAATACCATAATTCTCAGCTTTATGATTTGCCAACCAGAGAGGCTACTCTGTGACTCCATGTTTTACTCTCAGATGTTATTCTGAGATAATATTTCTATACCGTCAGTTTCTGAAGTTATATTCCTTAGAAACAACTCTACTACATTCCACCAGGATGGCAAGCCTTGCACCATCTTGGCTTTTCAAGCCGCTTATGACTAGCTAGATGCTGAGGTAAAAGCTATGTCTAAGAAGAGCAAGCCTGCAGCTGTAGCCCTGGGGCATCCGATCCCATGAGATCTCGGAAGCTAAGCAGGGTCAGGCCTGGTTAGTACCTGGATGGGAGACCACCTGGGAACACCAGAAGCTGTAGGCTTGGGAGAAGGACCTGGCAACCCCCCTCCCAAAAATCAATCTGCCATTGAAAACCCTATGAACAGCAGAGAAGCACTGACAATAGTGTTTCCCCTGTTGTACAGAGGGTCGGTATGAGTCAGATACCAACTCGACAGCACCTAACAACAACAACAACAAGAGCAAAATCTAAGTTATCAACATTAGAACCCACTTTTATTTTTTCCAGTAATCTTATTTTATTAGTAGTTTTCATTATGACATTTCCATACATGCAAATCATTGTACATTGCTCATGTTCACCTCTCCTATCATCCTCTCATGACCTCTTTCCCCCATCCCCTTCCTCTCCACTAATGGCCCCCCTACTACTTACTTGTCTTGTTTCTGTGTATATCTGTCTATCTATCTATCTATCTATCTATCTATCTATCTATCTATCTATCTATCCATCCATCCATCCAGATTTTGCTTTAAGAGAAAAAATATATGATACTTCCCTTCCTTTTCTCCATTACCTTTTCTTCTTTCCCCTCCTCATTCTCATTAGTCGGTTATCTTTCCCTACATAGGCCCTTCTACTTTTATGACCTACATATTTTAATATTGAATATATGTTGAAATCTAGCTTCCACATATGAAAGAGAATGTGTGATGTTTGTCTTTCTGAGTCTGGCTTATTTTGCTCAAAATGATGATATCTAATTTCATATATTTTCCATCAAATGCAAAAGTTTTAGCCTTCTTTATGGCTGAATAAAACTCAATGGTGTATATATACCACAATATCGTTATCCACTCATCTGTTTATAGACTCCTAAGCTGATTCTATAACTTAGCTATTGTCAGCACACACTTATAGAATGAAGTCACCATCAGATAACTTAAAGTAGAACCCCAAGTCACTGGGCTGGTATTATTTATATTCCTTCTGCCTACAACCAAGATAGGTCCCAGAAATTTTGGAGGAGCTGATGGCTGGTGGTACACATCAAGATGGAAGAGCTATGAGAATTCAATTATATTGAGATAAGTTCTACTGAGGGAAGTTTTATTTTATTCATTAGTATCACTGAATGATCCTTAAAATCAAAGATGGATTTCCTAAGGCTTGAACTGGTGGTAACTGTAAGATAAGAACATCTGAGGAATATTTTGTCTAACTACATGACTTGTATCTTCCTGCTAGATCCCCCCTCACTTCCATTACCATAGTCTCAAATCACTCTTTAACACTATAATCCAGTAATGGTTAAAAAAAAATTAACCCTGGATGGGGGTGTATCTCAGTGGTAAAAACTTTGCCTAGCATGTGCAGGGCCCTGGGATTGATCTCTAATAGGCAAATAATAATAGTAATAGTGGGATGGGATTTAGCTCAGTGGGTAGAGCACTGCGCTGCAGTCTCTGAGGTCCCGAGTTCAATTCCCAGCACCGCAAAAATGGGAGAAGGGACTGGCAATCCACTCCCAAGGCAATCCTGAAGCACTCAGCCATTGAAAACCCTATGAGGGTCGCTATGAGTCAGATACCAACTTGACGGCACCTAAAACAACAACAATAGTAATAGTAATAATAATAATAATAATAATAATAATAATAATAATACATCTTTTCAACCTTCATCACAACTGAGCTATGTGGGCATTTGAAAACATGACCAATGATTCTAAAGTAGATAAAATATCAAAAGCATGAAAAGCCACCTATTTTCCTAAGAACAAGTGTGACTATAAATAGACTCTCTTGTAGCTTCCATAAAGGTCTGATACATTTGCACCCAACTCCAGGCTGACCTTCCCCTTTCTTTGATTCTTGTCTGTTTCCATCAGACACGTGATATCTTATCTCTCTTTCTGATTTGCTGAAGAATTTCCCAATCTTTTCTCTTATACAAAAATTTCTTCCATACCAATGTATATTGAAATTGTTCTCCCCCAACTCAATTAGTATTTCTAAATCACTAAATTTAAATCACTTAGCTCACATTGGAGCAAAAAACTAGGTTTCATTTTGGTGAGTCATTTTCCACAACTATTTTTTGTACTGAACCAATTGATTTAATGTAGCAGACATATTTTGAAACCCTCACATAAACCAAGAACTGTGCAAAGTTCTAGACATTCAAAGAAGAGCAGCCAGTACCATGGACAGATCCACAAAATATCAACTAGAAGGCCCTGTGTAACATGACTGATTGAACCGAACTATAAAGCTGAATTATCAAAGTAAGTACCAAATTTGGTAGGCATTGAGGAAAAATAAAAGTTGGCCTTCATTGGACACATCAAATAGTCACTAGAGACATTTCAAAGAGTAATTTCAATGAATTTATGCTGCACTATCTGTAAGATTTAGCTCTTATAAACCAGATTACATCAGTTCTGAAAAAGCTTTCTTAGTTGCCAAAAAAAACTATTAAATTATAGCTTTGTATTATGGTTAGTCTTGATTTATTAAACTTTAATTTACTGACTTTTAAAAATTACACATAAAATTTTTCCTTTCAACAAGGAATAACTAAGATATAGTCATAATTCTGAGCTTTATAATAAGTAATACTTTTATATTTATGATGAATAATCCAGAGTCAAAGTTATCTTAGGTGGTTACATTTGTTTTTAGTTTTTAAAATCCCTTGGATTTCAAAAGGATAACCTACAGAAAAACTTGACTATCAGCATATGATGTATTTAAAAGTTATTATTAGGTGCCCTCAAATTGGGTTCAATTCATAGCTACCCTTTGTACAACAGAATGAAACACTATACCACACTGTGCCATCCCTGACGCTATTGTCAGTGCTTCTCTGCTATTCATAGAGTTTTCAATGGCTGATTGTTTTTGGGAGTGGGCTGATGGGTCCCTCTCCCAAGCCTACAGCACCTGGTATTCCCAGGTGGTTTGCCATCCAAGAACTTACCAGGCTGACACTACTTAATTTCCGAGATCTGACGAGATTGGACACCAGGGTGGTATGGCGATAGATGTGTAAAAGTTAAATTTTAGTAACATATAGGTTCTATTGGCCTTATTTTTGAAAATTTCAAACCACCATCGATTTTATTGTTGTTGTTAGGTGTCTTTGAGTCAGTGTCCGACTCACAGAGGCCCTATGTTCAACAGGCAAAACAATATTGTGGATACTTCTCTGCTCATGTTTTCAATGAGTTGGATTTTCAATGGGTTTTCAATGGCTGATTGTTTTTTGGGAATGGGTGGTTGGGTCCTTCTCCCAAGCCTATAGCACCTGGTGTTCCTAGGTGATCTCTTATCCAAGTAGCTGAGCTTCTAAGATCTCACAGGATCGGATGCCACAGTGGTATGGCTGCAGATCTCAATTTTATTAGTTTTCACTAAATATTCTCATATTCTGTTTAACATTTTTCTTATTTCTGAAATAGACATAATTTCATTTTAAAAACTTATTTTAAATTAATTCTCATAGATATTCCTAATTTGGAGGCAACATGTCTCTTCTGGAGATGTCTAAATGTAAAGGTTTTTCACTTGTGTTTGACAAGATGGAAGAGGAAAGGGCCTTATTACAAGGAATGTTGTCAATTCACACAATTGTTCAAATGTTCTTGAAACCTTCACACCTGCTATCATTGCCTGCATAGTGTCAGAAGGAAGAACCCTGGGAATTATTGAGCCCACTTCTCTCATTTAACTCATGAGACTCAGAAAAGGGAACCAACATGGTCAGGACCACACATTTTCCTAGTTTATATCAAAAACGAGAATAAAAAACAGAGTTCTGGTTTCTTGTTTTAGGACTCTTTATTATAATCCAGCAGCCTCCTTAATTAGCTATAAAATGATAAAAGGTCACTTTTGAAATAAAAATTATATGTGAAAGATTCTTTATTATGTCTTAGCTATTTAAATATATCTGTGATAAATATTTATATTGAATCCCCATTTTATAATTTAGGGCATTTAAGAAAATTTCACTTAAAATTTTTCCCCTTGAATGATAAGTGAGAGATGATGTAGTTTTAAGACAACATAATACTCTAAGATATGTGATTGTAAATCTTTTCATAAATAAGTATTTTTGAACATTCCTATTTGTACAATACTGTCCTAATTCCCAGGAATGATGGTTGAGGATGTTGGAAAGAATTCTTTTAAAAAGGAAAGGACACATTTTCATATTTCATATTTCAACAAAAACTTCAATTGAGAAGGAGAGAAAAAGCCATGAACAAATAAAACAACTTTCTTATTGATTTTTCTCAGTCTTCTAAATTTTTTATTTGCTAATATATAGTGAGAGAGGGAATAATTCTTAACTTCCTTCTCTGTACACCCCACATCCCATTCCAAGTGGATATATTACACCTATGTCTTAAAAATAGCCCCAGAATCAGATCACCTCTTACATCTCTACCATTATATAATACAGCCTGGCTCAATTTTTTTTTTTTTTTTTTAGTTTTACTGTCTACAGTTTTTAAGCTTCCCTCTTTCCTTTCTGTCCCATATTAGAAAAAGCTAATGAGAAAGCCTCAGTGTCCCTTCTTTTGGCATGAGTGCACTTTCAAGCCACAGGTGGAAACTCAGGTCAGACCCATTCTCTGACCACCAGAAAGCCCATGCCAGTCTGCTTTCCCTGCTGCCTTCAAGGGTTTTTAAACTTGTGCTTTTCTGGTAGATGTGCTTTTTGGGTGTCACTATTTTGCTTTGTTTCCTGCTCCCACCCCATGGCTAATACCTGGTCATCACCCTGGAAGAATGTTTCAGCCTTATCCCTCACTCCATCTTTGGTTTTATTCCCTCCATTTATTGGTAAATGTTGGTGGGGTACAGAGTAATACAGCATTGGCTTTTGCCATTATGCAACTATTACATCACTTTTGGTTACACTTATCAACTTACAAGGTTATTCCATCTTTGAATATGTAGCACGGTGGCCCTGGAAGTCTCAGAAGCCATTGCCATTTGTCATTGTACCCCTGGACATGATAAACAAGTGCAATGTTGAAGACTTACAAATTTCTTCATTGTATCAGCCTCAGCTCTTCAGAGGCAGGTTTCAGGTCAGAATTATACAGATGAGGCTCAGGACATTCATCCCAAACATTGTCTCCCAGATCATATGGACCAGCCTTTTGTAACTACATTTAATGGACAGTGCCAAGGATGTGAGACCTTTCTAGGGGCCCCTCTATTAATTTTTAAAGATTCCTTGAGGGAGTCAAGGAATGAGTTACAAAAAGAGAAATCATGGAAGCCAATGTAAAAATCCTCTAGAATTCATAGTATTAATTTTAAACTTATGCCTAAACTAAAAAATGAAAAAGGGCTATTTTTAGATAGACAAATTCAGTATAGTACAGAGTCATGGAATTTTAGAATAGAAAGAACATTAAGGATCATTTTTTTCTTATTCTGACTTTTACAGGTGAAGTTCAGGGAGGTTCTGTGACTTACCTGCAGTCATACAGTCAGTGGCAGGGCCTTCTCTAGGACTTGGATCGTCCAACCCCCACTGATTACCCTAACATAGGGCTTCAAACCCATGTAAAATTGGGAACAGGTTCAGGTGTAGGTTCAGCATGTTAAAATGTAGAGAGTTTGGGTTTGGTTTGATTTGGATTTAAATCCTATGTGTAGATAGCAGGCCTTCAAACAGAAACTGAACCGGAACCCTGAACTCATTCCACTTCCAGCATTTTAATAAATTTTTCTGAACTCGAACCCAGTGAAAAATTGGGTTCAAGTTCAGCTTTTAACTCTTTTTTTATCAGTAGCTATTTTATTACATATAAAAATTGAAAAAAAATTTGAAAAAATTCCATTTGTCTATCAACAAACAGGATTAAACTTTTAAACTTACACCAGAACCAAACCTGAACCCTCTGCATTTTAACATATTGAACCCACACTCAAATCTGAATCCAATTTTTTGCGGGTTTGAAGCCCTGCTGTACAGAGCAGCTCCGGGGCCTCCTCAGTCTTCTCCAAGCCTCCCTGTGTGAGGAATAACCTTTCTCATGCCCTCTTGGATTGTGTGCGGGTCAACATTGGTTTCCATGTCCAAACCAAATTTGAGGGAAGGCGGGGAGCGGCTCGGCTCATCCCTTCTGTGGAGTAACCACAGCATACTATCCTACTTGTTTAATCTGCCTTCACCGCTTGCCTGGATTATCACAATAACAGGCTGTTTTTGATCTCCCAGCTTTACCTTTACCTTTGCCCCACTTTTGTCTATTTTCCACAAGGGGACAAAGGTGATCATTTTAAAATGTAAATTGTACATGCTACTCCTTCATCCACAATCCTCCAATGGACTCATGCAGAATGGAAGCCTGAATCCTCACCATGGACTACAAGACTTTCTGTGATCGTCCCTCTCATGCCACTCTTAAGACATCCCTCTAGCCCTCTCTCCATTCTTCCCCTGTCCAGCCCCAGTACCTCTTCCTTGTCCCTTAAGCATAGGACGCATACCCCTCCTCATTTTCACTGGCTGTACCCTCTGCTGTACTTCTGGTTCTTTGTTATTTCTTATTTTCTTCAAGCTTCTGCTCAAATTTTACTTTTATTGATGATGACTTCTCTGACCACCTACATAAAAATAGTAATTTCTTCACTCTTATACCCTCCCAATCTTTATTACCCTGCTTTATTCTTTGTTTATTCTATTGATCACCCCTGAAGATATTATACCTTATCTTTTTATTTGTTTATTACTTTTTCACATAGAAATTAAGCTTTCTAAGGTCAAGAACGTTTATTCATTAGTACGTTTCTAGTACTTACCAATGCTTGGTGTAGGGGATGGCCTCAGTTAATATTTGTCAAAGAACACATACAGGCACACACACTGTAGAAACAATGGAGTTTTAAAATACCCTGCTTTGTTAGCAAAGCTAATTAATCCCTCCTTCTCTGAGTAAACACACAGATATATCATGAACAACACAGAGTCATTTCTGATTCCTATTCCAAATCGCCGTTCCCCCTAGGCAAGCAGACAAGGAGCGCTCTGCAGACTTAAAGAGGAACACTCAAGAGCACTGAGTTTCACTTTGTGACCTCATTCTGGACATAATTTTTTATATCAAACAATTTTAATCAGTCTGTTATTTCTGCAAGGAATATAAAACTACGGAGCCATGGGTTTGGCTCACATTTGGGTGAGTGAAAAAGGGGGAATGCTGGAGTTAGTTGGGCAACCACTTTAGCCTACTGTAACATTAGACACAGTGGTAATTAAATTGAATAATTATTTTACATGCCATTTTCTGAACTCTTCTTCTCTGTCTTTCAATTTATTCCCTGTTGTTAGGTGGAGGGACTTGCAGGATGCTATTTGGGAAGCTGCAGTTGTCTTAACTTTTTGTCCTATTGGGTTGAACTGGCATGGCAGCTCTTTGAAGACAGTGAGGGCTCTGTGTTTGCATTCCCTCCAAAGACATGCACATTTACCGAAGGCTTAGTAGAGATATGTAAAAATCAGGCTCCATGCCAAGAAAGCCAGCTCTTACAGAGAGCTGTAGGAAGCAAGGGTCTCATAGGAATATCCATGTCTTTTACATTTTGATCTTCTACATCTTGTTGTTGTTGTTGTTAAATCATAGTTTAAAAAGTAGATCTAAACTGCACTTAAATGCAAGCATTAGGAGGGTGTGATGCCCTGAATAACAGGACTCATGCAGATCTGATAATACTGCATATGTGAGTCTTATGGCTAGTTTGGCACTAAACGTGAAATAAAATCCTAAGTTTCCCTACCCTGCATTTGAATTTGTGACTGATTTTACTACTGCTGTGCCTACTTTCTTTATGTTTGCATTGGTCTGGCATTTCTTTATCCATCAGTCTTCTTTGTGAAAGGATTTTATTATTACTTTATTTCATATATGTTACTGATAAGCAATATAAAAATCTAAAACATATTTAGTTTTGTTTTTAACACAATCTGACAGTTTCTGTCCTTAAACAGTTTACTTATATGGAGTATAATAACCAGTATCCTTTATTTTATTTCTTCCTTTTAACTTTATGGTTTATCTCAGCAGCTGCTTGACTCTGGAGATCTGAGCACTCAGAGTTCCTCAGTGGAATAAGGCAGGTGCATTTGGTAGCTGTGAATCCAGAGGCCCCTCTCACATGCCTCTTATATGACAGCTCATTTAATCTTCTTACACAACATTTTCAAAGAATTTGTTTATTTCCCCTAGATTTGCATTAGGAAAGATAACCTATGTAATACCACATAGTCACACTCACCTGTCTTTGTAGCTGAGTTGAAGCACTGATTCCTCTGTGAGTACAATGTGAAGTCTATTCATCCCTTCTGGAAATATTTCTACCTCACCAAATACTAAGACTAGGTACAGGTTTCTCCATATTTCCTCTTGATACAACCTAGGTGCATATCCACAGAGCAGTTCTAGAGAAATGCCTAAGGCATCCTGTGATTCCTAAAGCAGAAACGGTAATCAATGACAACTACAATAATGTTGGTCACTTACAATTGATTGCTGACTTTGCAATGCCAAACAGTAAAAAAAAAATATCAAACTTCCTAAATTTACAGGTCTGTACATTTATCCTCTTATAATAGACAAGGAAACTCAGGCTTCAGAGACCTTAAGAAACTTGGTCAAATTCATTCAGCTCTTCAGTGAGAGAGTCTGGGAGCAGGCCACCTTGATCTTCCTATTCTTGCTTTCTATTGAAAGACAGATGATCAAGCTGGACTCAGAGAAGCAATAGGTTTCCCCTGGAGCCTCTTTATAGTAGGGAGGGAGTGTTGGTCCGTTTTCCTTTGCTGTGAAAAAGTAACTCAGATGAACAGCCTAAAAAGAGGAAAGATTTATTCTGACTCATAGGCTTAGAGGCCTCAGTCCAATAGTTGGTTGGTGCCCTTGTTTTGGGCCTATGGAAGCACAGTATATCATGGTGGGGAGCACATGGTTGAACAAAGCTGCTCATCTCTTGGTAGCCAGGAAGCTGAGGGGGGGGGAGCAGTCCTGATATAGCCTTGAAGGTCATACCCCTGGTCACCTACCTTCCTTCTGCTGGGGGCCACCAGCTCCCAAATGTTCTATTGCCTCCCAACAGCACTACAGACTGGTCACCACGCCTTTAATACTTGGGTCTTTAGGAGACATTTGAGATCTTAAACACAACAAGAGGTGCTGATGAGGTGTGGTTTCAGCACCAGTCATGCTTCCTCCCGAGTGATGTAGCTCCTGGAGCACTCACAGTTGACAATGAGGAGCAGGTGGGAATTGTAATCGAGGATGGCCTTTCCCCCTTTTCTGTTTGGCCTTAGTTCTGTCTTCCAACACTTTCTGCCTCCCTGTGCTGTGCTGGGTGGCATGCTAAAGGGCTTTTCCTCCTTGCCAGTGTTGCCATCTTCCCCTCTGTTTCCAAATTCTTGTTCTGAGCCATATTCTTAACTTCAGTTGATTTCTGTGAAGTATTAAATGGTCACTCATAAAACTAAAGCTGTAGGAGACTTCAGAGATAAGATGAGTAGACCCTCTTATGTGATATAAACTGAGGCAATAATAGGCATTAAGGTTATGTTTCTTGCTGGAGGTGAGTCTCCTGACTCATAACTCATTCTCCCCACAGACTAATGGGGTAGCTCATATGGTTTAGCCCATGATCTCTCTCAAGGATACTCAAAGAAAATTTTTAAAGATGTAATGCCTTATAAGCAACTGACTGAGGAGGCTATTTAAGGTCCCTCACCTCCCTCACCCTACTAACATTAAAAGGGGCTAACTTTATCCACGGGGCTGGGGATTAGCTCTGTGGTAGAGGGCTGCTCAGCACTCTCAGAGGACCTGGGTTAGATCCCCAGCATCACAAAAATGAGAGAAGGATGTGTCAATCCACTCCCAAAAGCAATCCTGAAACAATCAGTCATTGAAAACCCTATGAGTGTCGCTGTGAGTTAGACACGACTCAGTGGCACCTAACAACAACAACTTTATCTTTGAGGAAATAGAATTCATATTCTGGCATTCCTCCATTATTTAGAGTAAAAGAAGCAGGGTAAAGATTGGGGCTATAAAAATTAAATGTAGTGTCTGCATGCCTACTAATGGCTGTCACTGGGTATTGATTTATATGTTTTCATCTTTATTCATTTATGCTTTATAATTTAAATATATTAAGACTTAAATGTTTCCTAGAGACCTTTTTTGTTGGGTGTGTGTTTTAAACAGAGTCAGATTTATGTTTCAAATTTGTCAGAACTGACATGAAAATAAAATTACTGCTCTGGACTCAAGGCCTAAAAATATCATGATAGGTTTCAGTACACACTTATTATCCTTAGACTTTCTTGTCTCTCTTTCTCCTTTTTCTTCCTGCACTTACCAGAAGTGCCTTCTGCAACCAGCAAAAGTTTTTCTGCACCCAGGGAAGTGTTTCTTCTCAAGGTCTGCATTTTTCCTGAGGCATGAGAAAAGGAACTCTCCACAGTTTTAGATCAGAACAGAAGTACTCTGACCTACCTCAGTTCTGTGTAGTCAAGAGACAGAATAATAGTACTTCAGTTAGGACTTTTAGTTGCAAGTAACAGAAAGCAAATTTAGCTAACTGAAGCCAAAAAATATTTGAAGGTTTGCGGGAACTCATAGAATCTTGGGCAAGGGAGAGAGCCAGGCTTGGAAAGTAGGTCAAATAAAGAAGTTTTCATAGCAAGAAGCACAGCCAGGTCCTACTTCAGGTAAGACTAGTTACAGCATCTATGTGGCACTACCATTAATGGGCCTGACATAGACAGCTGTTGTTAGGCTCTCAACCTTGTCTAGAAATAGGATATTTTAGTCCAGTCAGATTGCTATAATACAAATAACATCCATAGACTGAGTAGTTTGGAAACAGTATAATTTATGTATCATAGTTCTGGAGGCTGGGAAGTCCAAGAACAAAGTTTGAACAGATTTAATATCTGGTGAAGGCTTGCTGTGATTCATAAATGGCACCTTACTTCTGTGCCCTCACACTGCAGAAGGGCAAACAGGTTCCCTCAAAGCCTCCTGTATAAGGGGACTATCTCATACATAAGGGCAGAGTCCCAAGACCTGATTACCTGAAAGTCCTACTTCTCAAGACTATTGCATTGGAGATAAGCTTCCAACATACAAATTTTGGAGGAACATCAACATATGGTAACAATTGTCTCTTTTTTTTTTGCCCAATTCTCTCAAGAGTAAAAGTTTGTGATAATAACATCTGATCATGCTAGTCCAGGTCATATCCTTTCTGCTAGAGATTGAAGAAAAAGTCTCTGACGCTCTCCATTTCTATAGTGAGATATCCTGCATTCATACATGAAAGGGAGTTCCTGTGATCAGAAGGGTGATCAAATATTAGTCAAGAATTCACCATGAGCAGTCAACAATTTCTCAGTTATTAGAGAATTATTCTGGCTTAATTTCACATTATCTTGATGAATCTAATCAGTCTTTAATATTCCTAAATTAAGTGGATAAATGATGATTCTCTGATTTGTCTATATGTCTGACCATACTGTGGAGGAACTCCTTTTGATGGCAATACACACACACTCACACAGACACACACAAAAATAGTCTCAATAAGAGGGGTACTACATTCTCAAAGTAATGCCAAGCCTAAATGGTCTTCAAATTTAGAGAAACCATAACCTTTATAAAGCCAGCATTGACTCTTATACTTGCTGTATAGCAATGCTCAATAAATGTTTTTAAGGGAATATAAATAAGAGCTACTTTTTATTTGGCATGTAGCTGTATACCAGGTGCTGAAAAAGGCAATTTACAGGCATTATTTAGTTTAATTGCCAGTATTGTTATCCTTATTTTATAAATGAAGCAAGAGACGTGAAAATGTTAAGTAACCTGTTCAGTGTCACAGAGCTGGTAAGTGGCAGAGTGACCCAAACCCTGGGCTGCCTAGAGCGAGCCAGAAACTGGGAAACTTCCTCAGACACCAGGCTCTAATTTGCTGCCAAGAAAGGTTGCTGCCATTTTTTTCTGCTCAATCATGTTTGAGCTAAGTTTCATCATCAACCCTAAATGCATTATAGAACATAAATAGAGAACTAGAAACAGTGTCCTTTCCTCTCTTTCTATAACTACTTACTTACACAATTTGCCCTGACCTTTATTTCTTCTTTTGGTGAAATTAGTGAGGATTTTGAGGGAACAAATACTATCTTCTATAGAGGGACAAGGACTTTGGGACGTGGTCAGAATCTATGATTTTAGCAAGCAGGAGTGAATAGGAAGAATTTTCACTTATATTCCATTTACAAAAACAGGATTTCCATAGTCATTAGCCAATTCTGCACAGAAATTTAACATAGAAAAGCCATGAACCCTTGAAAACTTAAAAAAAAGTAGAGAGTTGTTAAGTGGTTAATTAGTGCTTAGCTAAAACAATGCCAAATTTGAACACTCCCAGATGAGTAGTAGGAAAAGTAGCAGGAAACAAATTCAATATCTTGAAGTATGATGCAAATGGCTGCTATATGGCAGTGGCCCTCTTCCTTCCTGTCCGCTCTTCTTGAAGTTGTTCAATACTCTCCTGAGGTAACTCCTGAAAATGCATGGAGCAAAGGTATTACTCAACAAATATTAGTTTAGTTTCCTTTGTGAACCCACCTCCATTCCATCTGCAAAGAGAGGATCTGAGTCGACTACAGTTGTTATTAGAAGGAGTGCATGCAGAAACTCATTTATCCAACAGCATTTCATGAAGCACTCCAGAAAACAATCAGCTATTGAAAGCCCTATGAGAGTTGCTATGAATCAGACCTGAGTCTGGCACCTAACAATAACAGCACATGTCATGTAGTAAGCTAGGTACTGAGAAACAACAACTAATCAAACAGACATGGTCACTGTTCTTATTAAATTCACAACTTCTGTGTTAGACTTTTTAATCCCTGTAACAAAATACCTGACACAAACAACATAAGGGAGGAAAGCTTTATTTTGGTTTCAGAGGTTTCAGTCCATCATGGCAGGAAGGGCATGATGGAGCAGAGCAGATCACATCATAGCATCCAGGAAGCGGAGAGAAAGGGAATGCCTATGTTCTTGGCCTTCTATTTTTCCTCCTTTTTATTCTTTCAGGTCCCTTCAGCATACGGGATGGTGCTACTCATATTTAGGACAGGTTTTCCTCCCTTAGTTAATCCTCTCTTTAAATGCCTTCTCAGACATACCCAGAGATGTGCTTTATTAATCTCATAGGCACTTCTGAATCCAATCAGTTTGACAATCAAGATTCATTGTCACACAGTCTTGCACAGGGATACACTTTAAATAAACTATTAACTAACCTTCGTGATGTATGCTATGAAAATAAAGAAGCCTTCATGCAGAATTTAATGAGGGAAAGGAAAAAAGTCCAGAATCAGAACTAATCTTTTTCTTTCCTCTTCTTCCTTCCTCAGCTGGAGATGACACCCCTGGCATAATTGGGCAAGATTTGAATAATAGTGCATGGTACTATCAGTTGCATATGTCAGGTCATACTTGACTCCAGCTCAGTTGCAGACCAAAGCCTCCAGAAAACTGTGTGAAGCATTTGACCTAGTGTTGCTATTGAGCATGCATGTGTTCTGCCACTTTGAGATTCCCTCATTCCTCAGGGAAGCTCCTGGCAACACACTATTAGCTAGAAACTCAGATATCCTTAAAATAGGCTGGTAAGAGAATGTCTGAGATGGCAGGTGCTCTTGTTTTGATGTCAGTTAAGGATGTTGGGGTTGCACAGTTACTTCACATTGTCTACGTCCTTAAATCTCTGTGCACCTTCATAGCTAAGTGATTGTTCTTGTTAACTCAATGAGATTGGAAGGTCTTCATATTATAAAAGTACAATTACACAAGAGATGGCTGATGTTTGTAGACAGCTAAAAACTAGTTCTTAAAGTAGTAGCCAACATTTATTAAACACTGACTTATCAAACACATTCCATACCAGATATCTTAGAGGCATTATTATCCTCCTTCAAGGGAACCATGCCGTTGCAGCAAGCCAGGACTGGAAAGTTGAAATTTACTTTATTCCCTGAGAGTTTAAATATTTCATTCTGAACAGAAGGCTTCAAGTCAGGATCTCAAAGTCATATTTGATTTCAGGACAATGATTTTTACTATGCCAGTTAGGGCAAGATATTTAGACCCTAGGACATTGGTTCTTAATGTAAGAAGGATAAACTAGACTAACTCCAAATTCCTTTCCAGCTGTATGATCTATCTAATTCAAACTCATGGGTTCTGCCTTCTATGTAGAAGAGATTTGGTGGTCATAGAATGTTTAAAATTGTTTACCTTCACTATTCAAGGGAATACACGCAAAAAAGAAAAAGAGAAGCTTATCTGAATGTCACCTAGACAGAAACATATTTGGTATCTTTTTATTTTATATTGTTTTTCAAAACATGTTTTCTATTATTCCATGGGTATTCTTTTTACCTGGTTAGATGGAAACTTCAGAGGTAAACTCCAGTCCTTTCCAATGAATCCAAAATGAAATTCTAATAAGGAAATGCTCTATTTATATAAGGGTGACAGTAAGAGAGAGTGATGATTTTTCCCTACTACACTTTCAGCAAGCAGGTGAAAAATGGCAATTTAGATAAGATTTGTCAGTCTTCCCACAATGGCTAGAATTAAACATGCAGGAAGTTAGAAATGAGTATTGTTCTCTCAACCAGACCACAGGAAAGAGTTCAATTTCTGCCTTTTCCCTGGTTTTTGTACAGTCATGAAAAAGAAAAGATCTTTAAAGGGACTCTCACAAAATTTTCAGCCCCCAAATAGAGAAAAATAAAATATTTCATGCCTCATCTGAGAGCTGTGAGAACACATTTTTGTTTGCAAAAGTTAACCAAATGATGGGCATGGATTCCTGCAAATACAGTTTCTCTCTAATTTAAAATCAGCCAGGTTGTTGCCTGAGACCTGAGTAATGATTAGAGTTTGAGTTTCGGTGTGTAATTTGGTGATATTCTTCCTTCTGCATTAATCTGGAGCTAGATGGGAGCTTTAGGGTTTTATTGTGTGTGTGTGGAGACAGTGTCTATAACAACTTATTTAAATTCTGGTCATGCTTTCTAATTATGTAAATATTCAATCATCTGTCTTGCTGACTTGATTCTTATGTTGAGAACATTTTCTATATATAATATTTGGTGATGTTACCTAGTTCTTGTCCATTAAATGCTGTGAAAAAAATGTGTGTTATAAGGAAAGAAGAATGAAGCAGAGTGCTTTTCAATAATTCATTATTCTTCCAAGGTGAAAAATCCAGCACTTACATTTAGAAGCACTATCCATGCACACAGCACTGTTGAGATTGTTTTTTCTTCACAGTAAGAGATGAATGTAGCATCAGATCCTCTGTTTCTTTGGGCATGCCAACAGCTGAGTGGTAGCATTTGAGGTAATGGCACATCACATTGGCCACTCCCAACCTTGACTGAATTCATAAGTGGTCAACTTTGAATTGACAAACCTTTCCATGTGGAAATCCAGAGAAGAGAACCAAGCATTAGCACCTCAAATTATTTCTCATCATGATGTGCTGTTATCTCTCACCTGCCCATAAACTTTCTCACTTCCATCTGCTAAAACTTTCCCCTCTACTTGCCACCTGGCATCTGCAGTGGCTCCCTTCTTATTCCCTCCAACACCATAGGATGAACACCACCTACCCACACCTCACCTCTGGGTCCAGAGGTGCTATTTCTCCAAATACTGCAGGACTTGTTCCCTCTTCCTGCTGATCTCAAATGTCACCTATTAGAAATATTTCCTCTGACTAATAGTACTCCCCTTTCTGCTCCCTTCTGTTCTAGCCAACTCTCTTGCTTCGCACCTTGTCTGGTTTTTGTTACTTCAACTGATGCTATTATTTGGCACATATTTATTTGTTTATGTATCTTTTCAATGTTAACTAAATAATTATCTCAATATGACATTTATGTATTGATTTAATGTGTTTATTCTCTCCCTCCTCCTGCTTTATGATCCTGCCTCGAATAATGGAGTCCTCATATAATTGTTGTTAGGTGCTGTCAAGTCAGGTCCAATGCATAGTGACCCTCAGAGTTTTTACTGGCCGATTGTTTCAGGATAGCTTAAGAAGTGGATTGCCACACCTTCCCATTTTTGCAGTACTGGGAATTAAACCAAGGGCCTCAGAGAGTGAAGAGGGGCACTGTGCCAATTGACCTAAACCCCAGCCCCTCCTCATACAATAAGTAGAATGATTAAATCATGACTGATAAGATTCTCTACAGCTTAACTAGGTATGAAATGTCTCATTACAAAAATAAACTATTGTGTTTTAGCATACATTGAAGGTCTGTTACAGTCAGGCTCCAAACTTCACATATAATCTTAACTTCTGCCGTACATAGTCTCCTGTCAGTATTGTGTGTGGTGGGAGAAGTTAGTTCCAGGACCTGTTGTGGATATCAAAATCAGTGGACACTATAATATCTTATTTAAAGTGGCATAGTAGTTGTATGTAACCTATGTATATCCTCCTATATAACTTAAATTATTTCTAGATTATGGTACTTACAGTACCTAGTACAAGGTAAATGCTATATGAACAGTTATTACGCTGCATTGTTGAAGGAATAATAACAAAAAAGTCTGTAAATGTTCAATACAGACACAGTTTTTTTTTTTTTTTTTTTTGTGGTACTGGGGGTTGGTCCCGGGGCCTCACGCCTGCATGCTTTGCAAGTGCTGGACCACTGAGCTGCACCCCCAGCCCTTTTATTTTTTTTCCTTACTTCCTGAGACAGGGTCTCACTAAGTTACATAGACTTCCTCTAGTCTCAAACTTGCAATCCTCCTGGCTCTGCTTTCCAAGCCGCTGGGATTACAGACGTGTGCCACCACGCCCAGCACAGTTTTTTTTATATATATAATGTTTTGGACTTGTGGTTGGTTGAACCTGCAGATGCAGAACCCATGGATACAGTGCTTTGTATAACTGCCCTCTGGCCCATGGAGTATGGTTTTACTCCTGCAGAGTACCAGCTAGCTGTTCCTAGAATTCACTCCCCATTCTTCCCACTCTATGTCTTTAGTCAAGCTGTACTGTGCTGTGCTGCATTTACTGGAGGGAATCTTATCCTATTGTATTAGCTTGCTAGAGTTGCCATAGCAAAGTACCACAAATTGTGTGGCTCAAACAACAGAAATTTATTATCTCAGAGCTTGGGAGACAGAATGTCTGAAATCAGATATTAGCAGGGCTGAGGGCTGTAGGAAGAATCTGTTCCATGAGTCTCTCCTAGCTTCTTGTGCTTTTCTGACAATCTCCATTATTCCTTAGGCTCTGACTCATCTCCTTGACCTCTACCTTCATCTTCACATGATATTGTCCCTGTGTGTGTCTATGTCTTAATTTCTCCCTTTCCTAAAGATACCAGTCATATGGATTAGGGACTCATCCTACTTGGGCATGACTTCCTCTTAGCTAATTACACCTCTACCAACCCTATTTCTAAATGAGACCACATTCTGAGGTAATGGGAATTGGGGCTGCAACATATAAGTGTGTGTGTGTGGGTACAATTCAATTCACAGAACCTTACTTCAAAGTCTAGAATAAATATCACCTGCTGCAAAATGTTTTCCTGGAAGCTTTTAATTGAAATCTCTCCTTTGCGTTTTCATGGTGCTGATTTTATATCTGCATTCTTCTTTTACAATATTTACTTCACTAACTCATTCATTATCCACTGAATACTTATGTGTGTGGGGGGGGAGAATAATAATTTTTTTCTTCAACAAGTTCTTAGCCAGGACAGACTCCTATAACAAAAGACAGATTAACAAGAGGAAAACAAACAGGAGTTTATTAAAATGTATATTTCATACATAGATGAGAGACACAGAGAATGGGTAGGTCTCTAAGTGCTGACTGATGCAGCATCTTCAACAAACACTAGACTTTTAAAGAAGAGGCAAGATGAAGGAAAAGGATGCTGACTCTCTAGAGAAAGCAACATGTGGGAAGGCAAATAAACCTCAGGTAAAGGGATTCCTCTGGCATCACCTCCAGATAATGGTCTAAAGTAGTATTCAGTGGCTCACTTTTTTTGTTCCTGGTAGAGGAGAGAGCAGGATACCTCTTGTATTAATGAATCTATATCTTGGTTTTAGGATATAGAGGGAGGGCAGCAGGCTTTCCTATATCTGCTGCTTCTTGATTGCTTTCATCTCAGCAATCCTTCATGTTTTGGGTGGCATGTTCTGGTTTCCAACAGACATGTTTTTACATGAAATAAATAAGATATGTCCTCTCATCACAGGGAGCTCCTAGACCAAAGGAATGTGACTATAAACTCTAGAAGGGCAGAAATTTCATCTCTTGCTAAATTCTCGATCAATTTTGGTTAAATTCAATAACTGTCAACTTACTATCTTCTATGATAAACATATTAAGAAACCATGGGAACCAGGCACTTGAGAGGCTGAAGCAGGGGGATTGAGAATTGAAGGTCAGCCCGGACTATATAGCAAGACCCTGTCTCCAAAAGAAGGAACAAATGAGAAAAAAAAAAGCAATGTAATAGCAAAGGATGAATGTTTTTGCAGAATAGACGCTTTCTTTTAATCACGAATAATGGGTGAGCATTTGACAGACCAAGCTGGAAACGACAGAGGTTTCAAGCATAGGAGGGAATCTTTGGGAGCAACATGAAAGAACAAGTCAGGTGTGGGATGTTATAGGTTGTTGAGAACACCTGGAATATAGGAGCACCGGGAAAGGTGTGAGAGATAACCAGGAGTCATAGCACAAATGTCTTTTGAATCGTAATCAAGAATTCAAATGTGACTGGATATTGTATGCAATTCTTGTTCTCCAGTTTTGTTTAAAACCTCAAAGTTGAAGCCAGTTACCATTAAGAGTACAAGAAACACTTCATCAGGTCTTATCCAGAAAAATCCAAAGCAGCCTTTCTCTTCTCCACCTTCTCTGGCTTATATAAGAATTTAATCATTTGAAGAGAGGATTAGTTGTTGTTAGGTGGCAGAGTCGGGTCCCACTCATAGTGACCCTGTGTATAACAGAAGGAAACATTACCGGACACTATGCCATGCCTGGCACTGTATCAGTGCTTCTCTACTATTCATAGGGTTTTCAATGGTTGATTGTTTTGGGAGTGGGCCGACAGGTCCTTCTCCCATTTCTTTTTGTGGTCCTGTGGATCAAACCCAGGATCTCAGAGTACATCAAGCAAGCACTCTACCAACTGAGCTAAACCCCTTCTATTCCTTTCCAAAGCCGGAAAGGAGGGAGGGAGGGAGACAGAGAGAGAGAGAGAGAGAGAGAGAGAGAGAGAGAGAGAGAGAGGCAGAGAGCGAGCAGACAGACAGACAGACAGACAGACAGAGAAGAGAGAGGAGAGGGAGGGAGATGTTGAAAGAGACTGAAGACATTTTCAAAAAGCAGAGGTCAGTATTTCACCCCTGAGTTCATCTTGGTTAAATGTAGAAACTCTTAGCTCCTTTCCAGTGGAGCTGTCAGAAGAAAAGGCAGTGAGTGAACAACTGGGGCACAAACACAGACCTAGAGGCAGCGTGTATTTCCTGACCAGAGTCATGAAGGTGGGAGCTGAGCAGAGCTACAAAAGGCAGCAAGGCTGGGGGCCAGGGTGACAGCCAGGCACTTTCCACCCTCACTTGCTATAGCCAAGTGTACCTTACAGATGGTCACCCAGGGAGGAGCTGGGTCCCAGCATGATGATGTCTCAGAGAAAAGACACGATGGGGGGCAGAGTTGTAGAAGGGCCCAAGTATTCTCTCTCTCAGCAGAGAATACTTTAGCCACTGCCTGAATTATGTGGTGTAGCCATCCTGCCAAAAAGCCCACAAAGGTGCCTTGCAAGAGAGGCAGCCTTCAGATGCTCCCATTGAGAAGAGAGAATTAGATGGAGTCCCATCTGACTGTGACTTTCCTGTGTTTATTTTTCTCTCAGCTCTTTTCATGAGTCCAGGTCCTAGAGTTAGAAGCAACAGAACAAGAGGAAAAATTCAAGGGAAAAAAATGATAAAAGCCCACCAACCAACCAACAAAACACCAAACAAACTCATCTACAAAGCCAGACCATGCTCCCCTACCTCCTTCTTCACTAGAGGAGTAGAGCTTCGAATTGAATATGAAACTGAAGTTTTAATTCAGACTGGGCTGGGTTTGTTTCTATATCTAGCAGCAAATTGTTTATGCTTCTGGCTCAGTCCTTTAAATAAGCTTGTTACTCAGACATCATCATGTGGTGAGTGCTGAGCTGGTAGGTTTTAGGCCAGGGAGTCATGTTTTCATTTTAGAAGATAACAACAGGGAAATCTTACACTTCATTCACAGCCTAATCGTTGCTTTCCCAGGTGAGGCTCCCCCTCCTTCCTCTGAGTCAGTTCTCTCTATTTCTATTGGTCCTCGTGACAGTATTGTCCTCTTTTGCAGAGAAGTGCAGCCTGACTTTATACTGCTTACTGACATTTGCTGGTAAATACTTCTCTCTCTCACACTTGCATGGGTGCTTAATGGGGATAGAAACTGCCTTTTTCTTTTTCTTTTCTCTTGTTGCTATTTTATCCTAGCGTGAAAATACTTAATAAATAAAAGAGGAATATTGCATATATACTTCTACAAGTATACCATAAATTCCCTGAAAGTGAAGACGATGACCTATGCATATTTATATCTGTAAACTCATCTTGAACATCTTTGTTGAAATAAAGTAATTTTAAATTTTTTTTTGTAGCTAGGAGATCTAATAACCCCGATGTGACCTGGAGAGCCTCTGGGAATTCCCTGTTGTCTACTCGTTTCTGTTGGTTCTCATTCATGTCCCCTTACCTCCTCATTGTTGTTGTTGTTAGGTGCCCTCGAGTCGGTATCTGACTCATAGCGACCCTCTGTACAACAGGAGAAACACTATTGTCAGGGCTTCTCTGCTGTTCATAGGGTTTTCAATGGCAGGTTGATTTTTAGGAGGGGGTTGCCAGGTCCGTCTCCCAAGCCTACAGCACCTGGTGTTCCCAGGCAGTCTCCCATCCAGGTACTAACCAGGCCCGACCCTGCTTAGCTTCCGAGATCTGACGGGATCGGATGCCACAGGGCTACAGCTGCAGGCTACCTCCTCATGGACTTTGCTTTATCATTTAAACATGTGCATGACTTTGGTTTGAAAAGATATTCCTATAAATAATTTGAGGCATAGAATAACATGAGATTCCTCTAGGAGAATTTTGTTTGCTTTTGAAGGTACCTGGGAACATTAGTAATCAGGGGTTATTTTAATCCAATTCCAGAGTGGAATTTTCTAGATTTTTTGGAACCAGGCCACAAGAAGGAGACACTTGTTTACTTCTGGGTTGTGTTTACTCCTAAGTCTAGTTTTTTGGGATCCTAATCCAAGATATGAGTTGTTTATGGGGATTGAGGTTCAGCCTCTACTCTTAAGACTGTGAAAATTCTGTGAAGTCCTCAGCAGCCTCAGCACCAGCAAATGTTCCCAGGGCAAAACCAGCTCCAGCTGATGGGTGGACTTCATTAGGGTGGAACCTCCTTTTCTTTCCAATCTTAGCCTGATATTTCTCACTATTCTATCATCTCTCTGATGCCTTCAGGCACATGATTTTTTTCTCTTGTCCATCTTTTCTTGCTTCCTCTGTGACAGAGGTGGTTCTAATTACCTATTCCATCATTACTAGATGCCGAACTCTTGAAAACCACAATGTTGAACTGACTTAAGGCGTATGTTCTAGCTTTAAAAGAACGACCATTTGCTTTGGCAGGTTTCAAATTAGGCATAGCAGGAATCCAGGATTGTTGCCTGAACAGCGGGTAACATTTTGAAAGCTACCAGGAAATATTAATGAATTATGAAGATTCTATGCCTCCAGAGTTCAGCCAAGCATCTCATCAGTTGCAGAATGATATAGGATACATTTAAACCTTCATGCATGTCAGGCTTCATTCCCTATGAATCTACTTTTATCTTGGCTATAGTAAAATGTGAGAATTAACATCATGGTAACTTAAACTGTTTCTGTAGAAAGACCATTTATCTAAACAACAGGACTTGTGAAATGGCAGAAAGAGAGAAATTGAACAAAGAAGCCTGGTAAATCAGACCCCAAGTACAAGGTTCCTCCCTGTAGCAACTTTGACACTATTTATCCACTATTTGTCCAAACGTATATTAGAACCTGCAGTACACTAGGTAAGGAGACAGATGCTAGAAGTGGGATGCAAAAGTTGAAAAGGAAGCCAGAATTCTCATCTTCCCAGCATAGTGTCCGCCCCTAGCAACCACTTAATATGCTGTTAGTCTAAAAACGTCCCAAACACAGTCCAAGTGAGTGTCTTATTTACTCTCCTCCCCTCAACACATTTGCAATGGGCCCAAGAATTGTAGCTTCATGGTGACAAGGGGAAGCCATATGCTGGGAGCCCAGTGACAAGGGGAAGAGTGTGAGGAAGGGTGAGCAAGACAAGGACAGCTTCCATCTGTGTTGTAGGGATGAGGAGGAGGGAAGCTGGTGTGCACGCTCACCCTGAGTTCCGGCTTCCACCTCAGTACCTTCCCTGTGTGTGGTCAGCTCCCTTTCTCCTACCTCACCCTCTTCTAATTACCACCAAGCAAATATCATGGTGGGAATTCTGCTCAGAGGAGTTACTGCCTATCTGGTATGAACACACTGATAAGACAGAGCATTGCCCTCACCATTCTAACAGATTAGAAGCTTTATTTAAAGACTGAGAATGGAGCATTTTCAAACTCAGTAATCTTCCTTATTCCCTAGATCCTTACCAGGAATTCCTAACACTCCTGAAGAAAGCCACTGTTAAACCAAGCACATTTTAGAAAGTAGGAAATAAAATTAGAAAATTAAATAGACAGACATAATGCTGTGGGAATTAATCAAACTTCTCATATTAGTTTTACTTGTGTTTTGAAACATGGACTATGATTAGGGAGTGATAATGCCTCCCTCTCTTCTCTCCTCTTTTCTCCTCTTCCCTCCTCTCCTCTCCTCTCCTTTCGTCTCTTCTCATCTTCTCTTCTCTCTCTGTCCCTCTCTCCATCTCCATTGCAAATCACTCAACCAAAGAGACACATCTCAGTGAAGTTCAGATATTTATGAATACTCTGGCTGTAAAAACCCACCTTGGAGCTTGCATGTGGAAGCTAAAGACAAATATGTCAGTGTTAGGATTTTATAGTTAGGGAGTAGGAAGCCTGAAGGTTGCAAATATGAAAGAATTCAGAATTAAAGGGCCAAAATAGGAAAATAAATACACCTACATTAAGACCACAATAATTTATATTTCATGAAGAAATTAATTTCTGATATTGGCAGTCTTAATTATAAAATTGCACTATTTTACTGCTGGGTTTCTATTATGTTAGTCAATTAATTAATTGAAACCAGACTTGTTGTTGTTCAACTAAATTTTAATTAATACAATAATTGGAACTAGTCAAACAAAGCATTGCTTACCAGCAGTCCTTTGAGACCTGTTTAATGAACAGATCAAAATGATTTATAATTGGGTGTCAATTATTTATGTGTAAGTGATATTACTAAAGGGCCTGAGGACATCTTGAAAAGTTTATTCGCAAGACTGTTAAGCTTTCTTCCTACAAATAACCTTACTTGTTAATTGTTGTAATATTAGTTATTGTTTTATTAATTTTCTTAGCATAACAGATATTCACAGAGAGTAAAACAAAATGATAAAACAGCCTTTTCCCAGTTTGTTTTTACAAATTCTAAACTTGTGACAAGTGAATTAATAGTGTTTTCTTATATCTTATTTGGTTAGTCCTTGTAATAAAAACTCATCAGTCAAGAACATTGTGCCTATTCACAAGAATCTGAGTGAACAGATTCAGCTTAAATTGGTCTCTTTTCACTTCTTTCTGTTAGAGAAAACATGTTATAAACTAGCTGATTTATTCTTTCCTTTTCTTCTCATCTTTCCTCTTTCCCTCCATCTTTCCTTTCTTTACTGCTACTTTGCAAGACAGTCCATGACCTTCATGTTTGTGTGTGGGACACACTGACCAAGTGTTTGGTATGTGTAGTTTTCATTAAAAATATTTTAAATATATAGAGAGCTTATGTAGACATTTTCCTCCTTAATCCTCATAATTCTTTTAAGAGATTTAGAAGCAACTAGTTTTTTCATCCTTCAAATGGGAAACTAAGTCTGAGTAAAGCAAAGTCTCACACATAAGAGCAACAATTACTAAGTAATGGATTTCTATTATAGTTCGCTCACTGATGTTAACCAGTGTGATATGTTATAAAATTAGAAGCTAAAATATCTGTGAAATTTTTTTATGATTATGCATATGGCAAACCTGGTCTGCCTGTAGATATTCTCTTTACCTCTCCATTCATTGCTCTTATTTCTGTCTTTTGAGGCTGAGAAAACTCTAGTAGTTCTCTGTGTTAGAGAAACTTAGGCTCCTCCTCATTCTACATACAAACACAAAGTCCTAAAACCCAACATGAAAAACTCAGAATATTTTAAATGGTATTTTAACTTTCTAATTTTGCCTGTAAATGTTAACTGTTAGCCCGGGGTCAAGGCTACTTTTTATGCCACCTATCAGATGAGACCTGGGTCCTTATCTAATGCTTTTCCCATGAAAATAGACAAAAGGGTCATAAAATCTAGGTGCAACTTTGACTTGTGATTTTGGCTAATGTAACTCTGTTGAACCAGTGTCACCTTGTACATTATAATTTTACATTTGTACTCTTGTAAATGTCCAGGACTAAGCATTTTTTATTTTTAAAATGCCTAAAGCAATTTTCTTTAACAAGCACATGATTCCTATATCTCTTCCTCTGGCCTTTCTGAAAACTTTAAAATTTCTTTACTATACAGATTTGTAGATTAAAAAATTGATCATAGGACAAAATTTCCCCATTAACCTTGGAGAAAAGGGGCTCATCCATTAAAAATAAGTAAACTGAAGCAGCAACAACAACAACAAAAATCACCTCCTCTCAAACCCAATCACAACTGAAAATAGGGAATTGTTGTTGCTGTTGTTAGGTGCCATCGAGTCGGTATCTGACTCATAGCAACCCTCATAGGGTTTTCAATGGCTGACTGTTTCGGGATTGACTTGGGAGTGGATTGCCAGGTCCTTCTCCCATTTTTGCTGTGCTGGGAATTGAACTTGGGACCTCAGAGACTGCAGCGCAGTGCTCTACCAACTGAGCTAAATCCCCAGCCCTGAAAATAGGGGATATAAGCCAAAAATACTTATTAAAATATATATTCATGCCTATAAGAGTAAAAATGTATTTATACATGTGCATGGAAGATGCAGTATATAATTCTATATATGTCTATATCTTATATGTACATATAACATGTACATATACCAGGAACACTGTACGGTGATTTCACTTTTCTTCAGGAAAATAATAAAATGTGAATATGTTGAATGATTTACTTTGTCATAAATTTGCAAGATGGAGATTTTCTTTTTTTCAGTACAGAAGAGTTGAATCTAGGGCCTCACACATGCTCGGTTCTCTACCCCTGAGTTGCAAACTCAGTCCCTTTTTTAATTTTTAGTTTAGTTTTTTTTTTTTTTAAGTTTCGAGACATAGTCTCACTAAGTTGCATAGGCTGCCTCTGGCCTCAAACTTGCAATCCTCTTGCCTCAGCCTTCCAAGTCTCCAGGATTACAGGTATGCAGCACAGTACTTCCACATAGAATGTCTTCAGGGAGGCTCCAATTTATGGCTTTACTATTGTGTACATTTTTGCTCACTTCTGTATTTGATTAAAGCCTTAGTGGTAGAAATAGGAAGAGGAACTAGAAAATAGGATAGACATTGGAATTGAATTGATAATTTATAGATGTAGGCTGCTACATGTATTACATTTATATCAATTGTATTGTAGTTAAATAACCTTTGCTGTATTAGCACACGGGAATGTGTTGCCTACTTAGAGTTTCTCTATCAGCTCCATTCCACCTTCCATAGTCCTACACACTCTCCCCACAGATGCTAAAGTAGGATAATCTGAGTTTCCAAAGTGTTTCCAACTTATGGGTAGTGATGAAGTTATTGTTTTGATTATTTATTTATCTTATTGTTATTTATAATTTTAAAATGTATTGTTTACATTAAACTTATTATAAATAAATTTCATTGGATTGTGATATACACTTGTACCTAGCATCTACAATGTTCACTACCATGTATTTCTAGGAAACTCAAAGGCTGTCTGATGTGTTCTCATGAGCAGTTATGCCTCTTCAAGACTTTGCTATTGCTCTATTAGCTTACAAATGTAAATTTGAGCACCGTAATCATCTAGCAGCCTCTGCTATTGTTCCTTCACACACCATTCCCAATGCATGCAAGTCCTGCCATAGGTAAGTGGTCAGAGGGTAGAATACCTCTCTTCCCCTTGGGTTATAATTTATCAGTAAGGTCCCCAAACAGCACTTAGCTATACATCAACATTTTCAGTGGTTTTCTGTGGAATTAGTCTTTTAGTTTTTCATTGCATTTTCCTCTCTCTCTAGACATGCATCCATGTTGGAGGTATATTTGAGTGACAGCCACTGTGTTGCACTCAAATTTCTTATTCTCTTTCAATGACACAGACTTTGTTATAAATGTGTTATACCTGGTTCCTTCTTCCCCACAGTTAAATTTTTTCTAGGAAGCCTCTTAGACCTCACAAAAATAGACAAGACAGGGCCATACCAAAGTCTTCTAGACATATCAGCATGTCAGCAAAAGACATAGACTGAACTAAAGATGACATCCTTGCTGCAGAAGTATGAAATATATATAGACTACTAGAACTGAAAAGTTAGTTGATACTCTGATGTTTCATTCAAAAAGTGAAAAAAAATGAATGACAATTTTAAAGAAGACCAACTTAATACTTGATAGTCATATTCACTTGTAAAAAGGAGCCTGAATGAGTACTGTGAAAATAATAGTGAGCTTAGAATTCTAATATTGACCAAAAAATTTTGAGCAAAATAATTTTGGAGATAGAGACTAGGTGTTAGCACTTATTTCTCATTAAATCTCTTAGATCTTTAATTTTCTCATTTTAAAGTAGGTTGGTCTTGATAGAGTATGCATAAAATTATAAACTTGGGTGCTATAATCCTCTTCCTTTGCTATGAAACATGCAATTTTTACTCCTTCCTTTCAGTTGTTGTTAGTGCCGTCAAGTTGGGTCTGACTCGTAGTGACCCCATGTACAACAGAATGAAACACCCCTCACACTGTGCTACCCCCTGCACTATGTTGGTGCTTCTCTGGTATTCATAGAATTTTCAATGACTGTTTCAGGATTGTTTGGGGAGTGAGCTGACAGGTCCTTCTCCCATGTTTGCAGTGCTGGGGATCAAACCCAGGGCCTCAGATAGTGCAGAGCAGGACTCTACCAACTGAGCTAAACCCCAGCCCTCCTTACAGTTAAGAACTTTATTTTTTTTAATATGAAAGGTTTTTTTTATCTTTTGTAAAATTCTCTTTATGGTAGGTTACTTTAATATTTCAGGATCCTATCACATCTACAAATCAGGATAAACGAGTCTGACAGAGGCTCCTGTGTATCATACTAAACTCTTCTCTCCTTTCTCTTGGGGACCTGAAGACTGTTCTAGAACAGTAGGGACAAAACTACCAGTAAAGCTATTTGCACATGCTGAGCACTCTGAGCTATGCCTTGAAGTCCTGAGTTTCTCAGTCTGATTAAGAACCAGGGATTAAAGCAGAAGTGAATGGCTCTTCCCTCAGAGCTCACTGAGCTCTTTCTTTGGGACCCACGTTTTTCTATTATTTTTGAGTTGCTGAGATGAGTTGGTATGTGATATAAAGTGCCATATGAAAATTATTAATCACCATGTTTGTAGACTGTCAGCTGGTTCATTGAGCAGAATTTATTGCTCATACTGAGGACAAGAATCCCAGAGAAGACTGAAGTTAGGCCATATGAACGTGATGCCTCTGACCTAGTATGCCAGCTTGGAACTAAAAGTTAAAATTCCAAGAATAGAATCCATTCTCCATTCTTCACAGGTCACCTTAGTTAAGCCCATGTCATTTCTGGGGTCTTAGGGAGTAATATCTCTTATAGCCATATCCTGTTCTCCATTGGCATGATGATTGTGACCACAGAGGTCAAAGATGGGCAAAGGACATCCTCCCATGTGGTCTCTATGGTGTAGATGTTCACATTCTGGTTTGTTGCTGGAGCTACTGGGCCCACATTCTGCTCCAACAGGGCCAACAAATGGGACATCTACAGTTGTTGCTCTGCAGTTTTCATTCTTCCTAGGCTACAGAGAAGACCTACCTTGTGTCTCAGCCATCTCCACAAATCTTAGTAATACAACTCTTTAACTTGCCTCAAGATTTTTGATACATTTTCCATTCATTTCAGGAATAGAGGTGAGAAACTTTCTTCTCTTTTGCAATTAGCTTTTCTTTTCTGTAATGGCCCACTGGCTTTTGTCCAAGCTTGTGAACCTCAGTCCTTGTTTCCCTTAGGTAAGCTTTTCCCCACAAGGAATATTCTCTGTCTCTAAAGCAAATAAACTAATGGGTTATCCATTCAAATTAATCTTGCAGAAGGATTTAGTTAAGTCAGAATTCAAGAATGAAACACAAAAAGTCCTATGTTGCCAAATTGGATCTCACTGCTATAATAGTATCTTTGCCATAAAGTGGGGCTGGGATTTAGCTCAGTTGGTAGCGCGCCACTCTGCAGTCTCTGAGGTCCCCAGTCTGAGTCCCAGAACCACAAAAATGGGAGAAGGACATGACAACTCACTCCTGAATCAGGGAATCCTGAAACAATCAGTCATTGAAAACTCTATAATGGTCTCTATGGGTCGGACACAATTTGACAGCACCTAACGACAATAACAGCCATAAAGTATTGGAAGTCACATGCAGATTCTACACTCCAGAACACTTTTCAAAGAAAAACATGCAGCTAGTTGCCTGAGAAGGTCTATTTTTTTTTTAAAAATAAGATGGAGTGGAATATGTGACTTAATTAGTCAATATAAGCCAAATTTATACTAAAACTTTAGCATTTCACTCACTTGTTAATGTTCATTAAAATAAAAGTATAATATCTGGAAAAAGATCTTATCTGTACATCATTGTTCATTTATTCACAAAATGCTAGCATCTACTGTTTATGTGTCAGTCAGAGTTCCAGGTGCTGGTTTGTAGCAGTGAGCAAGATGACAGAGTCCCAGTCCCTATGGAGTTAAGCAAATAAGATAAATCCAGATAGTGAAATATGCTGTACAGAAAATTGTGTTATGCAGCTTGGAAGATCACAAAAAATACCATAAACTGGATAATTTAAAGAACAGAAGTTTATTTCTCACAGTTCTGGAGGAAGGGATATGCAATACCAAGTTTTTAGAAGAGTTCAATTTCTAATGAGGGCTCTCTTCCTGGCTTACAGGTAACCGCCTTCTCTCCACACCTTCATGAGTGGGGAAGGGACTCTCTGGTCACTTCTTAAAAAGACACTAGTTCCATCATGAGGGTCCCACCTTTGTGACATCATCTAAACCTAATTATGTCCCCCAAAGTACCATCTCCAAATACTATCACATTGGGGGGTGAGTCTTCAATATATGCATTTTGTGGGGGATAAGTCAGTCCATAGCAGAAATACCTAGGGTGATGTGGTTGAGAGTAAGGGAAGAGGAGAGAGAATTTAGGGTGGAAAGGAAGAACATATTGGGCAAGTCATACTGGATTGTGAGCTGAGAAAGAAGCAACCTTATGAGAAGTCCAGCCAGAAATCATTCCAGGAACAGAAAGAGCAAATATAAAAGTCTCCAATATTTAAAGAGCACAGAAGGCAGACATGGCTGGAGATGAAGGAGATGATGTTGCTTGGATGAGGAAGGTGGTTCTGTAGATACAGAGGAGTGGATCAATCTGAAACATAGAGCCATAAGGACTTACGGATTTGATGGGGAAGTTGAGGAGGGAAGGTGTAAAGGTGACCCCTGGACAATTGAGTCTACCATTCACTCAGGAGAGGACTGTGAATTTATGATCCAGGAGAGGAAATTCACTCTTCCTAAAGTTGGAAAACTGGTAAAATATCAGTACATATGCCCTCACAAAAATGATCCTGTAGCTATACACAGGTTGATCACATGGTAAAAAGAGAGATAGCAAGCTCTCTGTGGGCTCTATTATGAGAGTTACACCCTTGTGACCTCAAGGATATTGATCATTCTGAAATATGACAATGTTATATTCAGAATTAGATCTTACACCATATAAGTTTGAGAGATTTAACTTGGTAAAATGGATCAAAAGTTAGAAATAATTAAAATCAAGTAATAGGTCATGAATTAGTATCTTACGTTTGGATTTGCCTTCCCCCTATTTCACTTTTATGATTGTTTTTGCCTATGAGAACAAATTATTTTCTGTCTTAAGTCGTGAATAATCATAATAACTAATACATATGTCCCCCACATGTCTGTCAGTTTGCCGCACTGTGGGGGCTTGTGTGTTGTGACGAGGCTGAAAGCAATGCCACTGGTATCTCAGATACCAGCAGGGTTACCCACGGTGGACAGGTTTCAGCTGAGCTTCCAGACTAAGACAGATGAGGGAGGAGGCACCTGCAAACCACTCCCAAAACAACAAGCCATTCAAACGCCTATGAATAGCAAAGAAACACGATCAGATATAGTGCCAGAAAATGAGCCGCCCAGGTTGGAAGGCACTCAAAAGACTACTGGGGAAGAATTGTATGCTCAAAGTAGAGTCTACCACGATGATGGAAATGGATTAAAGCCCCAGGGTGCTCAACTTGCTGATGTGGCATGACTCAAAATGAGGAGAAACAACTGTAAACATCCATTAATAATTGGAACATAGTATGTACGTAGTATGAATCTAGGAAAATTAGAAATCATTAAAAGAGAAATGGAGCACATAAACATTGACATTCTAGGCATCAGGGACCTAAAATGGACTGGCATAGATAACTTTGAGTCAGACAATCATATAGTCTACTATGCTCGGAATGATAAACTAAAGAGAAATGGGGTTGCATTCATCATCAAAAAAGACATTTCAAGATCTGTCCTGAATACAATGTTGTCAGTGATAGAATAATATCCATATGCCTACAAGTAAGGCCAGTTAATATGACTATTATTCAAATTTATGCACCCACCACTAAGGCCACAAATGAAGAAAGGGAAGATTTCTACCAGCTTCTGCAATCTGAAATAAATCAAACATGCGATCAAGACACACTGATAATCACTGGTGACTGGAATGCAAAGGTTGGAAACAAAGAAGAAAGCTCAGTAGCTGGAAAATATGGTGTTGGTGACAGAAACGAAGCTGGAGATCACATGATAGAATTTTGACCTTTTCATTACAAATACATTTTTTCAACAACATAAACAGAGACTATACACATGGACTTCACCAGATGGAACATACACAAATCAAATTGACTGCATATGTGGAAAGAGATGATGGAAAAGCTCTATATAAAATGTCAAAACAAGACCAGGTGCTGACTGTGGATCAGACCATCAACTTCTCATATGCAAGTTCAAACTGAAGCTGAAGAAAATTAGAACAAGTATACAAGAGCCATGGTATGACCTTGAGTATATCCCACTTGAGTTCAGAGACCACCTCAAAAATAGGTTTAATGCATTAGACACAAATGACAGGAGACCAGAAGAGTTGTGGCATGACATAAAAGATATCATTCAA